>PVJA010035341.1:0-21903 GCA_004027025.1 Myocastor coypus
AAATAAATAAATAAATAAAAAGAGAGGGGGCTGGGGAGATAGCTCAGTAGAATAAGTGCTTGCCTGGCAAACGCAAGGACCTGAGTTCAAACCCTGGTCCCCCCCCCGCAAAAAAGAACCTATTACTAAAGCTATCCATATTATGACAGAAACATGCATAGGGTGAAATAGCACAGCATGATCCCCTTTTCTGTTGCCGGTCCAGGGCTGCAGCTGCTGCCCAGAGCCCCCTCCTCCCACTGCCCACTCTCCACCCCTTGGCCCTCACCAAGAGCCTCGGCAGGCCTTGCTGCTTTCCTGGGCGGAGGGGCCCCTGCCTTCATTCCTGCAGGCTCTGGCGCGGTTGTCACTGTGCCTGTATGAGGCTGTCGTGGCTTCCCGTCCACCTTAATAACGGGGCACGGCAGTACTAACAGCGCCCCCTGCTCTCCCGCACCCCACGTGTAGTCTTCCTTCCCCTCCTGTGCAGTAGTGATCCAATGTCCCCTTACAACACCGTGATTCCTTTTTGAGTCTGCTCCCTCAGAGGCGGGGGACCGAAGCGGCCTCGGGGAGCACTCCGCCTTCAGCTCAAAGGGACCGCTGCTGTGCTTCCTGGTGCAGACCTTGTCCCCTCTGGGCCTAGGACTGCGAGCCCAGCGGAACATGAGCGAGCTTATGGGGACAGGAAGCAAAAACTTTGCTGGTGGATCACTAGGGGTGATGGTGAGCGCACCCTTCCCATTCCTACAAAAAAAAAAAAAAAAAAAAAAATCCCCAGCTCAAGGCTCACTGCTAGAGGGAACTCTCCTGGGGCGGCCAGGGGGGCAGGCAGGGGACCCCTCCCCAGGGCAGCGCAGCTCCACGCCTCCCACCACCGTGCGACTTGCTCACCGCGTCCAGGGTTCCCAGCGCTGGCTTTGGCTCCATCCGTTAGGAGCGGAGGTCCCGGCGGCCCAGGCTCCTGCAGCCGGCACGGCAGGCCCGGGCGCTCTGCCCCAGCGCTCACTTCCGCTTTCGTTTCCGCGCCACCCGGCCCGGAGCCTCAAGGCCCTGGGCGGGGCCTCCCAGTCCGCCTTCTCCAGGCGACGCAGCACGGAGAGGCGGCCAGTCCAGAGCAGTGCTGCGCTCCCTGGTGAGCAAAACCAGCTCCTGCCTGGGGCGTGGCTGAGTCCCACCAGAATTAGGGCAGAGCCCCCGAGGCCCCTGCTCCTCTCCACCCGTCCCTCGGGAGGCAGAGCCGAGCCTGCCCGGGCTGCCTGACGCGGGGAGCCTGTTCAGTACCTGAAGCACAGGGCCTGTCGTGGGACTCCGGGTGCAGGGAGGCCGGAGCCTGCAGGGGTAGTGCGCCAGCTGTGGCGCAGGCGTCACCTGGCACCACGGCGGTGCCAGCACTAGCGAGGGGCTCTCCTGGACCGGTGCTCCCGATGCCGGCCCTGGCACGGGCCCTGGCTGCCCTCCTAGGCCCAGCAACCCCCCACCAGACGCATAGCAGGCCACACACGGATTTAATTTTTTTTTTTTTTGAAATTTTTAATGACAGAAACAAACAAACAAAAAAAACCACCTAAAACCGTAGCTTCTGGAAGAACCACTTGTTCTTGCCTGTCTTGTATCTGGAAGGAGAGAAGGGTGACAGTGACAGAGGCACGAGACACACCGCACAGCTCCCACAGCCCCCAGAGCCCCCGCTCCTGTGGCTCGCACCTCTCCTCAAACTTGACCTTTGCCTCCCGCCGGGCCTTGCGCTTGAGGGCTGGGTCTCTGAAGACGTCCTTGTTGACCACCGTCTTGTCCAGGGGGATGTCCACAGAGTACCTGGAGAGGGTGGGGGCGAGGTCAGCCAGGGCCTCCCAGGCGCCAAGACCTGGAGCTGCGGCGCACCTGCAGGTGTTCTTCAGAAACCCAGATTTTATCGGGTTTTCACACAGATTCAAACTACTGAAGCTTTCTACAGCTCTGCAGCGAAGAGCCCAGCACTCCGACCCCGAAGTCCCTCCTGGGCCCTGGGTTCCCACGCCTGCCCAGGGGCTCTGGCTCTGTGCACCTGCACCTGCACCTGGCAGGGCACAGGACCTCCATCACCGTGGACCAGCTGCCTCGCAGGCCAAAGGGAGGTCCATGTTTCCAGGGACAGACTTTTTGGATTTTCTGGGGTGCTGGGTAGAAATGAACCCAGAATCTGCAAACTCTGAACGAGTGGCCTACTGCATGACCACACCCCACTCTCGCCAGATGCCTGTTTGAGATTGGGTCTGATTATATGGTGCAGGATGAGCTCGAATTGCAGGGGTTCTCCCGCCTCGGCCTCCCAAATGCTGGGACTATAGGTGCGCCTGGCCGCTTGCAGGCGGGACCCCAGGCAGGGAAATTGAAGGCCAAGGGAGGCCCCTGACGGATCCCGAAGTGCTCACCTCGTGGGCATGAGGTGGTTGTAGTTATAAACCTTCACAAAAGACTTGATCTTTGACCTCTTGGCGATTTTCTTCTTGCCCATGGCGGCTGTCACTTTGCGGGGATAGCGGTCAATCCCGGCCACCAGGGCATGGCTGTAGGGGCGGTCGGAGGTGCCGTCGTCGATGTTCTGTGCCATCAAGCAGCAGCGGTTAGCACCTGAGCTCCTACCGCCACCCGAGAAAGGTCACAGGCACGCAGGGCACGGAGAGCCACAGACAATGCTCACCCCCACCAGGCAGCGGGGAGGAGAGAACTCTGCAACTAGCTGAGACTGGGGCGCTGTGAGTTCTCCCCGTGACAGCCCAGGGTAGCCCAGCGCCAGCGACCAGAGTCGACGGGCGAAAGATGGCTTCGGGTCTTCGTTACCAGCGTAAGCGGTGTCTTGTGGCCCGGGACCCCACACCACAGGGCCAGCAATAGCGCGGGGGTTCGCCTGTGGCCGTTTTCATTTGCGACAAGGCCCTGCTGTGAGACCCGGGCTGGGCCTGCGCCACCGTGCCGGCTAAAGCAGCTTCCCCCGACTTACAGACCGGGGTGCTGCTCCCCCCGCCTGTCCGACCTCAGGTCCAACTCGGCCGTGGCGAGAGGCCGCAAGACAGCACTCCTCCCGCAGACCCCAGCCTGCCGCCCGCGGGCCTCGGTACCTTCACAATGACGGCTTTGCGTCCGGAGTAGCGTCCGGCAAGGACCAGCACCACTTTCCCCGGTTTCATGAACTTGCCCATTGCTGCAGAGTGAGAGCGGGCCGCTCAGGACTCCGTAAAGCCCCGAGCCGCCCCCAGCCTGCAAGCAAACCCAGGATGCAGGCCCGGGAGGTCAGGCTACCGACTGCTGCCCTCACCCAAGCCGCCCGCGGGCTCCGCTCGCGGGACAAGACCCGGGGCAAAGCCGCCGGACACCCAAAGGCACAACGCACCCGTGGCGGGAACCCTCGATCGCAGATGGCTGCGGATTAAAAGACCCTAATCGAACCCCTACTCACCGACAGCTCCAGGCGGGACTTACAGCGGAAAGGAAAGAAGCGCACTTCCGCTAACCTTTCACCCTTCGCGTCACTTCCGGTCCCGCCCCCAGGCCGCCAAGCCTGTGTGGTGCTTACACTGTATTGTGGGCGGAAGAAGCTTTTACGGGGAAAGCAGAGCGTGGACGGGCATGTATTTGAGTCAAACTTTATTAGTAGCCGTAGACAAAAACAAAGGAGTCCAGTCTCCGGCATTGGGAAAAGTGGAAAGGGTGTGTTCGCATGCGCAAAAGGGCTTTGCTGTCCCTTTTTGTATTTCCTCTGGCACCAGAAGCAGGGGCACAGGCCAGAATTAACCTTTTTGCTTTGGAAGACGCAGGGCACAAAACAGGAAGTTCATCGGTGCTCAGCATGTTCACCATTAGCGAGGGGAGGAGGCAAAGATGGGACGAAGGTCCCCGTCTGTAACAACCTGTCTGGCGCTGTCCAGGCTGCCACCCTCCAGGGTACACAGCTGCCCAGCCAGGTGGATCTGTTTACACTGATCGGACACTTGCGATGCCCCGAGGGCCAGCGCTGCAGCTGAAAGGCACGGCACTTGAGAGAGTGATTTCCCCCAAGTCGGTGGTGGAGCTGGGCCTCAGAGCCAAACCGTCCAACTTCTGAACCCACGCTGCCGACTGTGCCAGCGCACCAAGCACGCACTGCGTGCCCGTCAAGATGCCCGGCGCTTTACGGGAGCCACGGCCTGTTGAACCCTCGCAGCTCTGCGCCTTTGGTCAGTTTCCTCCCACTTAGGTATGGGAATCGCGGGCAGTTCTGAACATCAGTCAGTTACCTACTTGAGAGCGAGCCTGATCCACCCTTGCATAGATGATCCGTCCCATCCAGGACTAGGTCTGAACCTGTCTAGTTGGCTCCCAAGCGACTTCCCACCCTGTCAGTACTTCCTGACACCACCTTTTCTTGCAGTTTTCAAGATGGCACCCCTGTAACCCCTGGGTATCTCTGGTTTGAATTTGTGAACCTGGGGTATCCTCGAAATCAAGAGGAAGATAAAGTGCCTCAGAGCTCCTGCTCCTCTATATGGGATTTATCTTGGGAAAGACACGGAGACATCTCCAGGTATCTCTTTTTTTCTTTTTTTGTCTTTTGGAGACAGGATCTTGCTATGCACTTCAGGCTGGCCCTGAGCTCACTTTTGTAGCCCAGGCTGGTCTTGAACTCACATCAATCCTCCTGCCTAAGCCTCCCAAGTGCTGGGATTACAGGCGTGAGCCACCACACCTGGCTCTTGAGAAGTTAAAATTTGAGAATGGGTAAAAAAAAGAGAAATGAACTAGATTTACAAACAGCATCATGCTTGGGGTGGGCAGGATGGCCCAGTGGTGTAAGCCCCTGTGCCAGCCCCGCCCCCAGGGCAGGCTTAGCAGGCCATAAAAAAAAAAAAAAAATGCAGTAAGGTGTGATAAGTTTTTTTTTTTTTTTTTTTTCCCCCCAGTACCTAGGACTGAACTCAGACCAGGCACGTGCTTATGCCACTGAGCTATATCCCCCCCCTTTTTTAAAGCGCAGGCTGGCCTCAAGCTCTCAACCATCCATTGCCTCAGCCTTCCAAGTGCTGGGCTTACAGGCATGTGCCACCACGCCTGGTTCTGGGGCAAACAGTGGGTGTCTGCATCCCAGGCCAAGACCACATGGCATGTGGAGCGGGGGATCGAACTTGAGTTCTCATCCTTGCCAGGCAGGTGCTTAGGCCTCTGAGCTATCTCCCTGGCCCCAAGACAGGATTCGGATGCAGGCAACTCTGCTTCAAATCCCAGCTCTTTGGTCATCAGGAAAGCCGGTAACTTCTCTGTAGCCATTTCCTCTGCTGTACCGTGGGGCAAGCAAGGTCCAGCTCAGGCCTTAATTAGGATGACATGCCGATGCTCCCACTGGGCCCGTCGTTTTCTGCAGTGCTGCGGGAAGAACCAGAGCCCAGGAAGCAGAAGCAAGTGCTATATCCCCCGCTATGCTCCTCCACTAGTCAGAAAGCACAGGAGCTTTCGTGAGGACGAGAACGGGACCAGTGCTCAGTGAGCCCAGGGCTGCGCCTGTCACTCCAGCTGGGCAAGTCATAGTTCCCAGGGGCCCCAAAGGTGCCAGTCCCAACAGCGGCAAGTGTTTTGGTGAACTGTGTCAACCTGACTGACTTGGAGCCACCTAGGGATAAGCAAAGCAAGACTGTGGGAGTTAGGGTGTGCCGTGGTAAGGCTGTGGGAGCCCCATCTGGCGCCTGGCCCCCTCCTCTGCAGCGCTCTGCAGGTCCTCCAGCCCTGCTTGGCCTTCTCGGAGCCGGCTGACCATACAGTGAATCCCTGGCAGCCTTGAGCCAAATGAGGCGTCGGTTCCTTTAAGCCATGGGTGCTGGGGTACTGTGTTCTGGAGACAGGAAGGCAGTGTGTACAGGCTGGCACAGTAAGCAAGAGCAAAGAGCCGCACACCAGCCCATGCCACCGCCAGGTCTGCGTGGATCCACAGCAGCGGAAGCTGATGGTGCTGGGGTTTTTCGGAACTAAGGATTGAACTCAGGACCTTGTGACTGCCAGACAGGCACTTATGCCGGTGAGCTATCTCCTCAGCAGATGGCCCTGGAAGTTGCAGGACCTGAGCCAGACAGGCATCACAGCAGAGCCCAGGGCTCCACATGCTGCAGTGGCTACACATAATACTGCGACTTTATTGGCAATCATGAATATATCACTTCCACACTGCAAACTTCCTGTTTTGTGACGTGGGCCCTGGACCAGGCAAGCGCCTTGCCCAGGTGACATCCCCGAGTCCTTACACCTGCCCTGTTTACAGGGACGTAGGACCAATTCTAATAAAATAGCAGTAGTACATCTTTTTTTTTTTTTTTTTGTCTTTTTGAGACAGGGTCTCGCTATGCAGTTCAGGCTGGCCTTGAGCTCACTTTTGTAGCCCAGGCTGGTCTCGAACTTGCACCGATCCTCCTGCCTCAGCCTCCCGAGTGCTGGGATTACAGGCGTGCGCCACCACGCCTGGCGTTAGCAGTAATACATCTTAAATGAGTGATATGTTACTGATTACAATTTAAGTCAAAATGTACAACATCAAAGTACACAAACCAAGCGGGGCGGGGACCATCTGCATGAGCTGGGGGCCGTGAGGATGCCCAGGACACGGCGCAGAATGCACAGGTACTCTCTGGAGTCAGTAGCCCCACTGCAGTGGCCGCCACGCCAACAGACCCTGGGACACACGGGTGCCGCCCGCGCTCCAGTGCTGGGGGCTGGGCTGAGGAGTCGTCTTGGGTCTGTTCCCGTCTGTCCTGTCTGGGAGCTCAGAGGATGCAGGCCAGACCCCCACTCTCTCCCTCCTGCACTGTGAGAGCCTCCTTCTCTCCATGAAACCATCTCCATGGACACGTGGCTCCGATCCTGTGGTCTCTGGCTCTGCAGGCGCCCATGGAGGGCTGAGTCCTGGCTGACGCCGGGGTGGGAAGAGGGGGCAGCGCTCCGAGGGACTTTCTGCTCTGGCCCAGGCTCCTGCGCAGTTCAGCCAGGGGAGCTCTCACCCACAGGTACCTCATGCTGTGACCGCCCCGAGATCTGCGCCTCTGCACACAGGGCACAGGTGCTGGGCCTGGCAGGCACAACTGTGCCCAGCACCCACTCCTGAGACAGCCACCGGCCACTGCAGAGGCCCTTCCATTCATGGAACCCGGGAACCTTTGGGCAAGAGGGTCCACATGGCTGGGCAGGGTGGAAGGGAGCGTGGATACTGCCGTCACACGGCCCCACCCGTCCCATCCTCAGAAGGCATCCTTGATGTTCTTGAGCTGGCGCACGGCCAGGTCCACGGGCAGCTGGAACTGCAGGCTGCTGAGGCGGCTGAGCAGGTTGAGGGCGCTCTCAAAGCCAGTGTGAGCCATGTAGCTCCAGGGCTGGTAGTGCGGCTCAATGAGGGCCCCCGACTTGCAGATGAGGTTCACCCAGGACACCAGGCGCCGCTCGTTGAGCGCCATGCACACCAGCGCCTTCAGCTCGGAGTCCGCGCTGCGCTTGAAAGGGTCGTGCTCAGTCAGCACCAGGTGGATGGCGCTCAGCAGGCTCTGCTTGGGCGTCACTGTGGAGCCAGTGCCCAGGGGAAGGGCGAAGGCCTGGGACAGCTTGCGGGCGGGGGACTCCATATAGGCACGGCCGTTCTTGGCGTGGTAGTACTTCACAAAGAGCTCCCAGGGGTGCATGGCCTGGGGGCCTGGGGACAGGGCTGGCAGCAGGCAGGCCAGCGGTGCCAGGACCAGGCTTGCCCCAGGGGACCCGGTGTGCAGCCCATGGGCCAGCAGATCCCGCACGGCCACCGTCAGCTCCTTTCGCACGGCGGCGGTCAGCTCATCCCTGGCCCCTGGGGACATGTCCTGGAGGCCAGAAGCGGTGACCCTGTGGTCCTGGGGCTGCTGGCACAGCGCCAGCTGCTTCACCCTGTTCACTGACACCTCTAGGCGCTTCAGCAAGGGGGCGTAGTCCCTCTCTGCTTGGCCTCTCGGCCACAGGCTGGGCGGGATCTGCCCCGCTGCGCAGCCAAACTGGCTCACGGCAAAGATCTGCAGCACGGCCAGTGCCCGGCGCAGCAGGTGCAGCCCCGGCTCCCGGCTGTGCTTCACGTCGTCGGCCCTCTCTGTTGGGAAAGCACAGTGACTCATCAGCAGCAGGCCTCCTGGGTCACCGTGTAGCCCAGGCTGGCCTTAGCCGCCCAAGTGCTGGGCTCCTAGGCATGTGCCACCACGCCCGGCAGACAGCTTGGGACCCACAGTACAGGTGGCGTATGGAGGTAGGGCCACCCATAATGGACCTGGACACTTTGGGTAGTAACGCCAGCTGTGGTGATGTGGAATTCACCTGCTGTAAAACGCGCCTGCGTGGCACACTCCTGCGCGGAGCCCAAGTCCTGGGGTACACCGCCCCAGCCCCATGCTTTCCAGCATTCCCTACTCTGCAGGCCTGAGCCAGCACCGGTGCGCTTCAGCCCCGGAGCCCCAGCGCCCCACTCACCCGAGCTGCTTCCCGCGGGTCCCTGGCTGCTGTCCAGGCCACTGCAGCCACGCGCTGGCCTCCCACTGGCCTTGCACATGCAGGCTCTGCTGCCGTTCTGCAAGGGGCTTCCCGCTTCACCTGCAACCAGGAGTTAGGACAGGGGTGCAGTGGGCACAGCCCCCAGCTGGGCTGCCGAGCCTTCCTGCCCTGCCACAGGTGCAGCGACTGCCCTGGACACTGGAGGCTAGCAGCTGGCCCAGAAGAGCAAGCCAGCGCGTGGCCAGGTGGACCCTACCTGCTGCACCCACCCAGGGCCAAGCAGGACCCGCACGCCCGCTGGCTGACCTTGGACGAAGCTGACGAACATCTCCAGGTCGTGGATCTGCGTCTTCAGCTGCTCCACCAACTGCTCCTTCGCACGGGCCGGGCTGACGATCTGCGTCACAGCTGCGTCCACGCGCTGCCGGAGCTCCTCTGGGGACAGCGAGCCAATGTCCTCGTTCAGGTTCATGTCCAGTTTCTTTATCAACTCATCTATGATCACCTGCCAAGACCGTGACAGTGAGAGTGCGCTGGGTGCCAGCTGGGGACAAAGAGCTCTCTCGGGTTTGTGTTCCGTCCTTTTTTTTATTTTTTTTATTCATTTCTCTTAAACCTCATTTATCTGTTTGTGTTATGGCTGGCTCAGCCCGCCCTGGGGTGGGGGTGCGCATCACGTGGTGCCAGGGAACAAGGAGCGGTAGCAGCGCTGGCCTTAAGTTTCCTCCGCAGGCACTTTACGCCACTGAGCCATCTCGCTGGCCCTGCCTTTCATTCGTTGAAGTTTATTTATTTATTTTATTTTCTTGTTTCAGAATGTTTATTTATTTATTTTTTATGGCCGGCTCAGCCTGCCCTAAGGGCAGGGCTGGCGCAGCATGTGGTGCCGGGGATCGAACCGCAGTCCCTGCAGCCGCCCAAGCTTTCCTAAGCAGGCACTTTAGACCACTGAGCCATCCTGCCGGGCCCCTGTGTTTCATTTATTGAGACAAAGTCTCCCTGTGTAGCCCTGGCTGGCCTCAGACTCGTTATCCTCCTGACTCAGGGTCCCAAGCACTGGACCACAGGCGCAGCCACCAGCCTGGCTTTGCTTTTTCACTGAGTTGCCTACCAGGCTTTGAACTTGCCATGCCCCTGCCCCAGCCCCGAGTAGCTGGGCTGACAGTCATGCACCGCTGCACACAAAGTGGGAAAGATTCCACCAAGGCCTCTGCTCTCCTCTTAGGAATGGGACAGGGGCCCTCTGTTCTGCCTGAGAGAAATCACACTCTTCTCTTTTTGTTTATTATTATTTTTTTTTACCACTCTTCTCTTGAGACAAGGTCTTGCCTTATAATGCAAGCTTTGAACTACATAGCCCAGGCTGGCCTCAAACTTGCAGCAATCCTCCTGCCTCAGCCAAGAATGACAGGTATACCCCTGTGTCTGGTGACACTGCAAACTTAAATACCAGGCCACTCTGCTTGCGCTCAGTGATGGAGTGGATAGTCCACAGTGGCTGACAGCCCAGAAGGCGCCACATTTATTTTCTCCAAAAGCTTCTGAGAGCAGCTGTGTCGCAAGGGCGGCCTTAAGCTCCCTGTGCCAGTGACCCTCCCCCCACACTGCACCCAGCTGGGATGACGTCTCCTAACGCCGCATCCTTCTCGCTCTTCTTGTCCTACCCTACGCAGTGAAAGGCAAATCTCCGTAAGGCATCGGAGCACGTGGCAACCAAAATATTCTAGGGATACCAGAACGCACATAACTTGCATCTTCCACGTGTGGCAGTAAATGTCCCCTAGTCGGCTGCCAGGGCTCCTGGGAATGGGCTGTCCAAGGGCGTGGGGAAGGGTTGGCCTCACCAGGCGCTCACCCGCTGTCTCTCCAGGACCACAGACTGTGGCAAGGAGTCGTAGTTGCCCTCCTGGTAGGCGAACGTCTCCAGGTCATCCAGCTGGCTCTTGAGCTGCAGGATCAGCTCCTTCTGCCTCTCCCTCTGGCTTTCCAGGCGCTCCCGGCGCTCCTGCTCACTCTAAGGTAAGAACCAAGCTGGTTATTTCCAGACCAGAGCCACTCAGGCCCGGCGCAAACACAGTGGTGGAAGCCTGCCTCGCCCATGGGCCTGGCTCAGCCCAGCACCCTCAGATAAGATGCTCCAGTCGGTAATGAGACAGTACTGCTCCAGATCACCCAGATGAAACTCTCAACTCTTTTTTTTTTTTTTTTTTTTTTTGTCCTTTTTTGAGACAGGGTCTCACTGTGCAGTTCAGGCTGGCCTTGAGCTCACTTTTGTAGCCCAGGCTGGTCTCAAACTCGCACCGATCCTCCTGCCTCAGCCTCACGAGTGCTGGGATTACAGGCGTGAGCCACCACACTGGGTTTTTTGTTTTGTTTTGTTTTGTTTTTTGTCTGAAACTCTCAACTCTTAAGAGAAGGGTAAGATTTTTTTTTTTTTTTTTTAAGCCAGGGTCACACTATATAGCCCATGCTGACCTCAGAACTTGGTAGTGATCTTCCTGCTTCAGCCTCCTGAGCACTGGGAGTACAGGCGTGTACCACCCTGGGCCAGCACGAATGCTGATTTCTTTCTTTTTAAAATTTATTTTATTTTATTTTATTTTACTGTTTCAGAACTTTTATCTGTTTATTTATTTTTATGGCTGGCTCAGCCTGCCCTGAGGGCAGGGCTGGTGCAGCACGTGGTGCCAGGAATCGAACCGCAGTCCCTGCAGCTGCCTGCAGGTGCTTTAGACCACTGAGCCATCCTGCCGGGCTCATGAATGCTGACTTCTTACATGTGTGTTTTAAGAAAACAAGGCTGGGGGCTGGGGATTTGGCTCAGCGGTAGAATGCTTGCCTAGCGAGCTGGAAGCCCTGGGTTCGGTCCTTGGCACCAAAAAAAGAATAAAACCTGTAAAAACTGTTCAACCAAAAAAAATCAATAAAATGACAAAAGAAAACAAGGCTGGTGAGATAGCTCAGAGGATTAAGTGCCTGCTTAGGTGCAAGGACCTGGGTTCAATCCCTGGCATCACATACGGAACTGGGCGTCATGAGCTAGTCACCGAAAATGGGCGTGATGGTGCATGCCTGTAATCTCAGTGTTGGGAGGCTAAAAGTAGGAGGGTCACCACAAGTCTGAGCCACAGGGAGACCCTGTACCAAATATATTTTAAAGAAAAGAAAGAAAGAAAAAGAGAACATCTGTCCTTCATTAGCAATTGCATCTAAACACAGTGGGGCCTTGGCTTAGATGACTCCTGATTTCCAAAGGTCCAATTAATCTAGAAAACACTTGGGGCCCCGGCAGGATGGCTCAGTGGTCTAAAGTGCCTGTTTAGGAAAGCTTGGGCGGCTGCAGGGACCGAGGTTCCATCCCCAACTCTCGGGGATGCTGCGCCAGCCCTGCCCTCAGGGCAGGATGAGCCGGCCATAAAAATAAATAAACAAACAAAAGTTCTGAAACAAGAAAAAAAATAAAATAAATTTAAAAAGAAATAATAAAAAAAACAGAAAACACTGATCCTGACCACAAGGGCTCCTGGGAACGAAACATGCCGCCCACTCCTCCATACTCTGTGCAGGCCAACTCTGCAAACGCAGGTGGGTGCGGCCAAGCTTTGCAGCTTGCCTAGCATGTATGAAAAAGAAAACAACAACAAACACAACGGCAGCGGCAGCGTATTAGATTTAACCTTAAGTCGGTACTTACCAAGCCCTCCAGGGGTGAAGGGGAGAGAAAGACAAAAAGCAGCAAATTAGCGTTTGGCTCACGTAGCCCAACAGCAACCCCTGCCTCAGCTTGCTCCGGGCAGCCTTCTCCCAGCGCCCCTCCCGCTTTCTGAGCCTCCTTTCCTCGGGGCTGGGTCTTCCCAGGGGCTCCCTGCTTTCTGGGCATCGTGAATCACCTCCTCCTCTGCACTTTGGATGCATCTGTGCAGCTCAGCGATCCGCTTCTCCAGGCCTGGGCCCTGACCTCGAGCCTCTGATGCCCAGGGCAGTGCCCAGCTCCTAGCTCTCAGCACATACTTGCTCTGTGCTCGCCAACTGGATTAGGCACGGAAGAGCCGATTTCTAATGCTGAACTCCAACTGGAGGAAGTCAGCTAGCTAGCCCCAGAGAACTGGGGAAACAGGCTTAGTGTTTGTTTTGTTTGTACTCCAGCCACAAACCCTGATCCTGTTTCCCCACAACTCGTGAACTCTGTCATCTGCTGGTGCGGCTGAAGGGCGCCCTAGGCGAGAGCAGGGCTCTGGCACTGCATGTCAGTGCCTGTGCGACTGGCGCTAAGGATACGCCGGCTCCCCGGGGGGATGGGGCACAAGCTGTGATCAAGATCCAGTGCTCTTTTTTCTTTTTTCTTTTTTTTTGTCTTTTTGAGACAGGGTCTCACTGTGCAGCTCAGGCTGGCCTTGAGCTCACTTTGTAGCCCAGGCTGGTCTCAAACTCACATCAATCCTCCTGCCTCAGCCTCCCGAGTGCTGGGATTACAGGCGTGAGCCACCACGCCCGGCTCTTTTTAAAGCGTTCTACTACTTCTCAAAGTAAAAATGGACACCAAAACCGGGCCACCACCACACAGAACCTTTGGAGCCGCTTGCTCCTGAGCCAGGCCTGGCCACTGTAATGCACTGCTTCTCTCTTTTTGTTTACTGTTTCTGAGACAGGCTCTCGCTACGCAATTCACTACGTAGCCCAGGGCTGGCCTGAAATGGCGATTCTTCTCCCTCAGCCTCCAGAGTGCTGGGCTTATAGGTGCACAACAGCAAGCCCAGCTAGGGAGTCTGCCTTTAGGTGTGGTCATTCCAGGCAGCTCCTTCTGGGGGAGAGGCTGAGTTTGTACAATGCAGGGTGGGAAAGGAAACACAGATTGCTTGGGAACAGTTCAGATTAAAAGTAAACAAGCATGGGGCCAGGCAGGATGACTCAGTGGTCTAAAGCACCTGCTTAGAAAGCTTGGGCAGCTTCAGGGACCACAGTTCCATCCTGGGCTCTCGGGGATGCTGCGCCAGCCCTGCCCTTGGGGCGGGCTGAGCCGGCCATAAAAATGAGTGAATAAACAAACAAAGGTTCTGAAACAAGAAAACAAATAAATAAATAAAATTTAAAAAAAAAAAAAAAAAAGAAGTAAACAACCGCAGGATGGCTCAGTGGTCTAAAGCGCCTGCTTAGGAAAGCTTAGCGGGCTGCAGGGACCGCGGTTCCATCCCCCGTACCACATGCTGTGCTAGCCCTGCCCTGAGGGCAGGCTGAGCTGGCCATAAAAATAAACAAGCAAAACTTCTGAAACAAGAAAAAAAAAAATTAAATAAAAAAATAAAAGTAAGCCGGGCGTGGTGGCGCACGCCTTTAATCCCAGCACTCGGGAGGCTGAGGCAGGCGGATTGGTGCAAGTTCGAGACCACCCTGGGCTACAAAAGTGAGGTCAAGACCAGCTTGAACTGCATAGCGAGACCCTGTCTCAAAAAGACAAAAAAAAAAAAAAAAAAAGGCGAGTAAAGGACCAGCCCAAACGGTGTAGTGAAACCACGTATCAAAATAAATAGGTTTTAAAAAAGATTTAAGGATTGATTGGATTTTAGAAAAGTAGGGGAGGCTAACCGAAATTTCCATGGGTTCCGACTCACTTTCTCTCACTTGCCAATTCTTCCCAGCAGCAGAGCGAGGGTGTGGGCTTCTTCACGCGCAAGGCCCTGGGCTCCAACCCCAAACCGGAAGCATTAAGTACTTGGCCTCAGCTGCAGCGCGGGACGAGCACGGCAGTCGCCGCTCACCTTTCCCTGGCTCCTCGTGCCTCACAGCCTCACCGCGTGCACACTTTCCACGCCTCAGGTCACCCATCCTGCACACCAGTCCCCAGGCTGCTGTCTACCCAGACCTCGGCCCCTGTCGCCTGTCTTAGACACCCCAAAGCCATCCTGTCGGTGGCTTCTGCCGCCTGCACCTCCGTCCCCACCCCCGCCATTCACCTGGCTCTCGCCCCGCACCCGCGGCCGCAGCCCGGGCGGCCCGTCGCCCTCGTCGTCCTCGTCGCAGGCGGCGTCCCTGGGCCCCTCGTCCCCCAGCACGTGCGGGCAGCCGCGGAAGGCGAAGTCCTCGAGCTCCCGCAGGAGGCGCTGTTGCTCGGCTGGCGCCCCGCGCACCACCTGGCGCAGGCGGAACTGCACCTGCGCGAAGTGCGAGGACAGCGCGAGCAGCGCCGAGTCGAGCCTCTGCCGCTCGGCCCGCAGTCGCCGCAACGCCCGGCTGGGCGAGTCCGGAGGAGACCCTGAGGCTGCACCAGGCTCCTCGGCCGCCTCCGAGAATGCGACAGCCCCCGGCCCAGCCTCGGCCACCGCCCCTACAGGGGCCCAGCGCACCGCCTCGCACGGCGGCGACGACTCTTCTTCTTCCTCCTCTGTGTCCTTCACCTTGGACGCAGCGGTCGCTGTCGCTGCTGTCACCGGCTCCGTGGCAGCTAGCACGGCCGCCATCTTCCCGGAAGCGCCGCCGCACTTGCGCCGCGCTCGCTCGCTGCCATGGCAACACTAGCGGGCCGGAAGGCCTGCGGCGGGACTTCCGGGGTGACGTCGCGGGGGTGGCTCCACGGAGCTGTGTTCTGGCCAATCACCGGTGGTTGAGCGGTTGTTGTGAACTGGGCTCGCGAGGCTGAAGCCCGGGAACCCCAGCGGGAGGCCCCGGGAGGGGTCGTTCCTCTGCCCCCGCGGCATCTAGAGGAGTTGGAAGCTGCAGCTGCGGAGCCGAGCTCTCCCGGTCCCTTCCGCGTGCAGATCTTGGGCTGCCGCGCCTCATCCCTGCCACGCTCCCCTTCTCTCAGCCATATAAGGAGCGGCAGCTGCTGGGACAGCCCGAGGATCTAAAGATAGCGTCCAGGCCCTGGACGGCAGACGCCACCGGCCAGAAGGATCATCATGGCCAGGTGAGAGGTTCGGGGACCCTGCCCTGGCCTGCCCCTGCCCCAGGCGTTTTGCCAGTCCTGGGCGCCCCGGGAGCCCTGGAGAGTAGGACTCTGTGTCTGGGCTTAGGGCTGCGAGACCCGAGTGCGCCCCCAATTTCCTGCCTCCCAGCCCTACTGTGGCACCTTGGATTTTCCCCGGGTTGACCCTGTGCTCCTCACATCCACCGCTTCTGGCAGCGCCGGGTCTCTTCCCCACCGAGCGCCGCCAACGCCCCGTGTGGCCCTCTCCTCAGGCAACACGCCCGGACGCTGTGGTACGACAGGCCCAAGTACGTGTTCATGGAGTTCTGCGTGGAGGACAGCACGGACGTGCACGTGTTCTTGGAGGACCACCGCGTGGTGTTCAGGTAGCGCCAGCCCTCGAAGCCCGGCTCCCCCGACGCCCTCTCCCAGCGCCTGCCGCAGCTCCACCTCGCCTGGGCTTCGTTGCCTCCGCAGCTGCAAGAACGGCGATGGGGTGGAGCTGTACAATGAGATCGAATTCTACGCCAAGGTGAACTCCAAGGTGAGGGCTCCGCGCGGGTCCCCAGGGCCCAGGACATTCCCTGAGGACCCCTATGCTGAGCGCGAGCTCTGCCCGCAGGACTCCCAGGATAAGCGCTCTGGCCGCTCCGTGACTTGCTTTGTGAGGAAGTGGAAGGAGAAGGTGGCCTGGCCGCGGCTCACCAAGGAGGACAGCAAGGTGAGGGTGGCCCGGGCCCTGGGCCTCTGCGCAGGCGCAGCTCCGTGAGTTACCGGGGTGACGGCCCTGCCTCCTTTCCTCCTCTTTCCCGCCTAATATCAGTAACTCGACACCTCTGATGTAGTTGAGCTTCGCGATTAATACTACTTTCTGGTACAGGGCATTGAGCTAAGAGTAAGCGTTTTCACACTAAGCTGCATCCCATTCCTTATCTTCTGAGACGGGGTCTCACTGAGTTAGCTACTAAGCTGCCCAGGCTGGGTTGGAACTTGTGACTCCCTGCCTGAGCTTCCCAGAATTGGCACCTATCCACCCATGGCCTCCTAAATATTCTTTTTTTCTCCTAAATATTCACCCTTTTTTTTTTTTTTTTTGTCTTGGGACAGGTCTCTCTATGTAATTCAGGCTGGCCTTGAGCTCCCTTTTGTAGCCCAGGCTGGTCTCGAACTCATAATGATCCTTCTGCCTCAGCTTCCCAAGTGCTGGGGTCACAGGTGTGCACCACCATGCCCGGCTGTTTGTCCATTTTTTCATTTCTTGCTGGCTTAAGACTTCATTCTTCTGGATTGGTTGGGAGCTTTGCTGCATATTTTGGGTCCCACACTTCAACTCTCCTCTGCCTTGTCTGTGATGGTCTGAGACCTTTTTCTCCCTGTAGCCCGCCCCGGTGGCTTCTTCTCCCACTGTGGGAGGTGCGCCACCCGTTGGCCGCATCTGGCTTCACGTTCCTGGGAGCCGGTGTCGCGGTGTACAAACTGTTTTGATTGGTTGCTGACATTGACAGTTTTTGATTCATGCCGGCATTTAAAAATGTGGATGTTTGCCTGTAGTCCCAACTTCTCAGGAAGCTGAGGTAGGTGGACTACAAATTCAGCGGGGACAGTTTGGTGAAACTGTCTCAAAAGATAATAAAAAAGGCCTGCCATATAGGTCAACACCAGACTGCTAGCCTAGGGCACTTACAGACAGCCACAGGGTCAATCCTCAGTCCTGCCAGGGAAAAAAAAAAAAAAAGGATTTTTATCTCCAAACCCAGATGATTGGCACCTTTGGAAAAGTGGGAGGATCTGTCCATCCCAGTGTGAGTCCCCAGCCTCTGAGTAGATGCTTCAGAGCGGACACGCCTTCTGCCTCGGCTTACTTTTCCAGGGCCTCCTTGGCTTGTTGTCCACCATGGCTGGGGTTGACCTCCCACCTGCCAGGTCATGTGCCTGACCTGTCCCTGTCACACAGGGCTCCTCTCCCGCATGGCTGCTCTGTCAGCAGTGTCTGTGGGCTCTGTTGTTCCTCTGGTGTGTCAGCTCCCTCTTCTTGCTGTTCCTGGAGGCGCTGGCTCCCCGGCCCCGCGTTGCCAGGCCTGAGCCTGGCACCTGGTGCTTCCTGATGCCTGAGTGATGCCAGGGGCGGGGGGGGGGTGCAGAGGCGGCCAGAGGCCTGTCCTCCGCCGTCCTCTGCTCCGCCTTCCCACGCCGCCTCCTGAGCCTCCCTGCCTGCGACTGCTTCCTCTGCAGCCGGTGTGGCTGTCTGTGGACTACGACAACTGGAGAGACTGGGAAGGGGACGAGGAGGTGGAGCTGGCGCAGGTGGAGCTCTACGCAGAGGTGAGCATGCCCCCTCGGTGCCTCTGTGTGGCCGAGACCGCTGCCCCACTCCCTGGGCAGGCTGCTGCTGGGGGCCCTCGCTCCGCATGTCCTGTGACACGTTTGTGTTTGGGGTCCGTTGGTTTGGTTGCTGGAGGTGAGATGTAGCTCAGGCGGGCTCAGACTCGTGCTGACCCTCCTGCCTCAGCCTTCCGAGTACTGCGGCAGCAGGCGTGCGTGTCATGCCCGGCTCTGCCTTGCTTGTGACCTCTCCCTCTCCTGCTAGCTTCTACAGAAGGTCCGTGCCAAGGGGCCACCCCCCGCCATGGATGACCTGGATGTAAGTAGTGCAGCCCCCTTTGCCCTGCAGCCCCCGCCTGCCCTTCCCAGGAGCAGCTGGGAAGCCAAGCGCTGGCCTGGGCTGCGGAGGTCCTGGGTTCTAGTACCGCCGAAGCCACACAGAAGGAACCTGACTGGCGCAGCTGCTCTAGAAAGTTCCCACCCCAGCTGTAGTGCCCAGTGGATCTCAGTGCAAGTTAACGAATTTGAATTTGACACAGGAGGGTGAGTGCCCTTCGTCCCTGTGAGCCCAGGTGTGGTGGCGCCCGCCTGTAACCCCAGCACCCAGGAAGCTGAGGCAGGAGGATCTCTGTGAGTTTGAGACCCTCCTGGACCACATAATGAGAACTTGTCTCAAAAAATAAAGACAGAGGGGCCCGGCAGGATGGCTCAGTGGTCTAAAGCGCCTGCTTAGGAAAGCTTAGGTGGCTGCAGGGACCACAGTTCTATCCCCCGCACCACATGCTGCGCCAGCCCTGCCCTCGGGGTAGGCTGAGCCGGCCATAAAAATAAACAAGTCCTGAAACAAGAATAAATAAATAAACAAATAAGAACGGACCAAGACGGAAGCCCCCAGGAAGATGCCCTTCTTCCCTTTTCTCCTCCTCCCTGTGCTTCTCCCTCAGAGCTGGCCTGGCCTGGCCTTTTCAGGGTGCTGCGCACAGTGCAGGGGCCAGGGGCCAGGGGCCAGCCGGTGGCTTGTGCCACCGTCCACAGCTCGAGGCCTTGGCTGTCTGCTCCCCACAGTGCCCTTAGAAGTCACCCTGAAAGCAGGCAAGTGGGATGGGTGCCCAGAGTGGGCGCTGCAGGTGCTCTCCCCCCCCAGGATGACTCCGATGAGGCTGGCGGGGCCAGCGGTGGACTCTGAGTGCTCAGCACAGGAAGGACGCCGAGGCGACCCTGCAGACGAGAGCCCTGCCGGGCCGTGCCCTGCTCTGTGCCCTGCTCCATGTCCTGCTCTGGCTGTGTGGCCCAGGGCTTCCCAGAAGCGCTTCCACAGAGCTCCTTTTCCTCCTGCAGACTTTCTTCCCAGCCTCTGGCCCAGGTGCTGCGTGGGTGGCCAGAGGGTGAGGAGCAGACAGAGGGCTCCCCGGTCCTGTCCTGCCCTGCCCGTGGATGTACAGGCTCGGGCTGCTTGCTCGCCTGGGTGGTGTGTTGCTGTGTACTCGAGAGGCCCAGAGCTCAGATGGCAATAAACCTGCAGGAACTGCCCTGGCCTCTCTCCCTTGCGCTCTCTGCAGAGCTCCTCTCAGGCGGGCATGGCAGGCTCCGAAGTCCCCTCCCTCCTGTCTGCGGTGAGAAGAGGGGAGGAGAGAGACCCCGGCAGCCAGGCCTCACTCGGGAAAGCCGTGCCTGCCACCGCCCCTAGAGCCAGCGTCCTGCCGCCTGCCCGCTCTGTCCAGGAAACTCCGTCCACTTCCGAACCTAATTGCTGGTTCCTGTCTGTCTCTCACCCGTACCCGCGTGACAGCTCCTTCAGTCAGCCACAAGGGTTTTTTGCTTCTTGTGGCCGCTGTGATGGGGAAAAGAACTGCCCACCTGTTGCTGTCAGCGGCCCTGAAGCTGCGGCTCGGCCACATCCAGGAGCCAGGCTGCAGTCGAAGTTATGGGAGTTTTATTGGCAAGAAGGGGGACAACAGACCCTGGATTTCCAGGGGGTCTGGAGAGCGCAGCCACCAAGGGCCCTTGTCACACTCCAGTCGACTTGTGTGGCATCACCGGGACAGCGGGGGAGGGGGGCTGGGGCAGGCTGGCCGCCACTGTGGGCCTGTGCTTGGCGGGCTCCTGGTCAGGGGTGCTGCTGCTATCCAGGGAGGCGCACAGGCCGAGCCATGCTGAGGCCCGGCCTCTCTGCGTGCACCTCCGCCGCCATCCCATGTTCCCCCTGGTGCACTGTCTTCTCCCAGGGCCATTCCCCGGGACTCACAGTCGCCAAGTTAGCTGTGTATGTAGCAGCACCGGGGACTGAACCCAGGGAGAGCTGGGCTACTTCCCGGGTCTTTTTAAGTCTTGGGGCAGGGCTGCGCCGGCGGGGCTTGAGCTTGTCATCTGCCTCAGACCCTGGAGGACCTGGCAAAACAATGCACTTCCTACGTGCGGCCCTCAGTGTGCTGGGCTGGCTGTGGCAGGGCACACCCGCAATCCCACCTATTCCTGGAGCCAAGGCAGGAGGATCTCAGGTTCAAGCCCAACCTGAGTGGTTTAATGAGTTAGCAAGACCCTGCCTCAAAGGGCCAGGGATTTAGCTCAGCAGCACGACTCCTGCCTGGCAAGCCTAAGGTGCTGAGTTCGATTGTCAGTACAGAACAGTTTAAAATGCAGTCTCAAAACACAGAAAGTTTAATGATACAGCTCTGTACAGAGGCCTCGAGTTCAGGCCCTAGTAAGCACTGGGAAAAAAGCCCATGGCTAGCCAGGGTGACAGACGTTTACAGTCTGCAAATCCAAAATCTGAAATGCTCCGAAGTCCAGTATTTTTATTTTTATTTTTTGATTGGGCATGGAGCCTGGAGCCTTTTTCCAGAGCTATATCCTCTGCCTATTTTTTTTTTTTTTTTTTTTTTTTTTTTTTTTTTTTTTTTTTTTTTTTTTTTTTTTTTTTTTTTTTTTTTTTTTTTTTTGGTGGGACTGGGGTTCAAACTCACAACCTTGCACTTGCCAGGCAGGCACTTGTGCCACGGAGCTATCTCCCCAGCCCCCTCTGCCTATTTTGTAGGCAGTCTTCTTGCCTCTGCCCAAGTGCTGGCTTAAGTATTTGGGGCTCGGAAGGATTAATCCCCGGCACCACATGCCGTGCCAGACCCACCCTCAGGACGGGCTGAGCGGGCCAGAGTTCAGATATGGCCATGTATGCCCGTAATTCCAGCGCTTGGGGGGCTGAGAACTGGAGGATCAGCACAAGTCCAAACTATGTATGTAGTGAGACCCTGTAAGAACCACACACATTTATTTATTTATTTATTTAAAGAATTTTTTATTTTATTATTTTTTTTTTTTGTTTCAAAACTTCTGTTTATTTATTTTTATGGTTGGCTCAGCCTGTCCTGAGGGCAGGGCTGGTGCAGCATGTGGTGCCCGGGATCGAACCGCGACCCCTGCAGTCGCCTAAGCTTTCCTAAGCCGGCGCTTTAGACCACTGAGCCATCCTGCCAGGCCCCAGTGCTTTCTTTTTAAAATTTAGACCACTGATCTCACCAGCCCCCAAAGTCTTTTAGAACCTAAAAGATACTTTTTTTTTTTTTTTTTATGGCCAGCTCAGGCTGCCCTGGGGGTAGGGCTGGAGCAGCATGTGGTGCTGGGGATGGAACCTTAGTCCCTGTGGTTGCCTAGACCTGTCTAAGCAGGCGCTGTAGACCACTGAGCTATCTCACCGGCCCCAAAGATACTTTAAAAATGCTGTAAAGCCAGACGTGGTGGCTCACGCCTGTAATCCCAGCACTCGGGAGGCTGAGGCAGGAGGATCGGTGCGAGTTCGAGACCAGCCTGGGCTACAAAAGTGAGCTCAGGACCAGCCTCAACTGCATAGTGAGACCCTGTCTCAAAAAGACAAAAATAAATAAATAAATAAAAATAAAAATGCTGTAAAAATACTTAAAGTTCTTTTAGCACTGAAAAATTTTCTTTTTTTTCCCCAAGCCAAACTGTATCCAGCTTTATTAAAGATACTTTTCATAGGGGCCCAGCGGGATGGCTCAGTGGTCTAAAGCGCCTGCTTGGGAAGGCTTGGGCGGCTTCAGGGACCACGGTTCGATCCCCGGCACCACATGCTGCGCCAGCCCTGCCATCAGGGCGGGCTGAGCCGGCCATAAAAATGAGTGAACAGCCAGGTGTGGTGGCGCACGCCTGTAATCCCAGCACTTGGGAGGCTGAGGCAGGAGGATCGGTGT
>PVJA010035342.1:0-21911 GCA_004027025.1 Myocastor coypus
TTTTGAGACAGGGTCTCGCTATGCAGTTCAGGCTGGCCTTGAGCTCACTTTTGTAGCCCAGGCTGGTCTCGAACTCGTACCGATCCTCCTGCCTCAGCCTCCCGAGTGCTGGGATTACAGGCGTGCGCCACCACGCCCGGCTCCAATGGTCAATTTTTGTGTGCTTTTTCAGACTATTAGGTTTTTGGTACATAGTTCTAAGCTCTCTCTTTGTTTTTAATTTTATTTTAAAGAAAATTTTAAACATTTTAATTAAAAATGATACAGAATTTCAAAACAAGAGGATAAGAAATGAACAATGGTTGTTATATTTGATATTGTTATCTCCAAAGTAGTTGTTCAGATTACTAGAAGTAAGCATGCAAAATGGGCCCAAAGGGGCCCAGCGGGATGGCTCAGTGGTCTAAAGCGCCTGCTTGGGAAAGCTTGGGCGGCTTCAGGGACTGCGGCTCGATCCCCGGCACCACATGCTGCGCCAGCCCTGTCGTCAGGGTGCGGGCTGAGCCAGCCATAAAAATGAGTGAATAAGCAAATAAAGGTTATAAAAAAAAAAATGGGTCCAAAGCATTAAGCATGAACTGTTCCTTTCAATAAACCAAGAAAAGGGGCTGGGGAGATAGCTCTGTGGCACAAGTGCCAGCCTGGCAAGTATCATGAGTTTGAACCCCAGTCCTGAAAAAAAAAAAAGAAAAAGAAAAGAAAAATTGGTAGTATGCTTATCTTCGCTATCTTGTGTGTAAATGTATTTTCTTTTCTTCCCTTCCCCTTGTCCAGTTCTTTCCTTTTGAGCAGTTTCCTTCCCTCTCACTATATCCACTGTACTTTTCGGATCTTGTTTACTCTCGGAAGAAGCAGTTTGCCTTATTCTAAGGGCAGAGTGGAACAAAAGCAGAGCTCTGGGAGCTGTGATCTCATTGGCCCTGGGGTGCTGCAGCCAGGGCAGAGCAGAGGGAGGCCCAGGAGGCACCAAGAGGCCGCAGGGGCCTGGAAGAGGCCTCAGAAAGGCAGGCTTCTCGAGAGTGCCTGTGTTTTCATCATTACCATGGGAGCGTTAGCATCTACTCTGGCAAGGATAGCTGGAGATTCAAATATATGTGAAACCATTTTTCTGGAAAATAGAAATTAGGGCAGGATTTTGATCCTGAATTTGATGTGTAGGCCAGAGACCACAAATCTAGAATAGACAAGTACTTTTCCCTTTCTCACTTCTGTTTTTCAAGGGTAAGTCTTCCTCCTCTTGACTTCTAGCTCCGTAAAATGATAGCTGATTATCTCTAAATTTGGAGCGCTTGACCTGTGCCAGGCTACCCGGGGCTAACTTCTCCTGGGGATTATCCGGATTATGGCCTGGAACCCTTACAACATTCCAGCAAGATAGGAATCTGACAGATAAGGGAGTCAGGAGAGAAGTCATTTTCCCAAAGTTGCACAGAGGGGACAGAGCGGGACCTTGGCCTGCAGAGCTGAGTCTTCAGGGCTAGTGTGGGTTGGCCACAGTTGGCAGGAACTTGACTAACGTGAGGGCCAGGTGACCCCTTCTCCCTTTTCCTTCCTCCCTCTTTTGTCCTCTTCCAGATTGGCAGTGGGAGAAGCCCACACTCAGCCTTCCAAGGCCCAGCCCTTCCATGAGGGCCCAGTCCAGCCTGGCAGCAGCAGCAGCCTGAAGCCCTCGTCCCCTGCGCCATCTGTCTTGCTCTGCTCCACCAGAGAGGGACGGGCTGGGGGAGACAAAGCAGGCACTCGGCATCCCTCACGCAGCCTCTTTTGTTCCTGTGGCATCAGAACCCACTGCTGCCATAAATGCTCATGGCCAGCTCCAGGAACTGCTGCCCAGGAATGTGGCCGAGTTGTCCTCTCCAGTGGATTAGAGATGAGCTGACAGGCCCCGGGGCACTCTGCAGCATTCCTGACATTCCCAGAGCTTGGCTCTGAGGCCTCATCTTGTTGACCTCTAGCCCAGTGTGCCCAAGGGCAGTACGCAAGACTTCCCAGAGACAGGACTTGGTCAAGGCCACTGAGACCACACCAGCTGCCTGAGGCTCGGGCCTGAGTGTGGGCCTGAGTGTGGGCCTGGGGCACAGCGGGTCTGGGGACAAGGAGAGAGCCAGTGCCCTCCAGGTTCTGGGACAAATGCTCTGGCTCCTGTTTTGAGAGTTTCAATAGCCCCGGCTAGGACACCAATCCCATTAGGCTGGGCTTTTTTGCAAGAAAGGGCCAGGTGAGGAGCGTTCTTCCAGTGGCCAAGTTACGAAGCACAGAGAAGGTCAAGACCTACCTTTAGCTTCCCTTGGGCTTCTATATAAGAGGGAAACAGAGGCCAGGGTTAGGTGTGCATGGCGGACAAGAGGCAGCCTCTGGTCTTGAAAGTGGAGGGATGGGGCTGTCACTCCTTCGTGTGTAGGGAAGACCTAGTGGGGTGACTTACAAGCCTCTACTTTCCCTGGAGTTCAAGGTGACAGTGTTGTAGACAGTTCAACTGGATAGAAATATTATAGGCAGTCAGACAGGGCCAGTCCCTCAAGAATGACATGGAAGACAAGGTGACTTTCCAACTCCTGACAGACACTCCTCCACCATGGGCCAAATCTCAAGACAAGAGTAAACAGAAGTCGCCCGGGCGTGGTGGCTCACGCCTGTAATCCCAGCACTCAGGAGGCTGAGTCAGGAGGATTGGTGCGAGTTCAAGACCAGCTTGGGCTACAAAAGTGAGCTCAAGGCCAGCCTGAACTGCATAGCAAGACCCTGTCTCAAAAAGACAAAAAAAAAAAAAGAGTAAACAGAAGCAACTACATACTTCCTTAAGGATGGACATCAGGGATTGATATGCTAAATAAGTATCAATCACCTTAAAAGACCCTGGAAACTCATGAGCCCAAATTCAATACTTGGTATTCTTGCCTGCTTGCTATGTGACTTGCCTTCCCATTGGATCCCTATACTAATCAATTTTACCTGAGCAATGGTGCTTGTAATCTCATTGGTTGACCACAGTTTTGTCCCACTTCATACCCACCTAAGCGAGCTCCCATGTCTTCTCCTGTATAGAAGTCCCCAGAAGAGATAGCTTCCTGGGGACACCCACTTGGGACTCTGCTCCTGTCCCTCTCTTAGACAGGAGCTTTCTTTTCTTTTCTTTTCTTTCATTCTTTTTTTTCTTTTCTTTTCTTTTCTTTTTTTTGTCTTTTTGAGATAGGGTCTCGCTATGCAGTTGAGGCTGGCCTTGAGCTCACTTTTGTAGCCCAGGCTGGTCTCGAACTTGCACAGATCCTCCTGCCTCAGCCTCCCCACTTCAGACAGGAGCTTTCTTTCCCTCAATAAATATGTTCTTCTCGTTAACCTCCATTTGTTTCTAAAATTCATTCTTCGGTTTTAGAGAACATGCAATTGTCCCAGGTACTTTTCAGGTTGGGGATCAGTTTTCCCTATATCATTTGGAAGTTCCCTATTGGAGGTCACCCACCCCAAATCAGCTTTTTCCTTCCTGCATCAACAGCAAGTGAGGACAGTGACCCCAGGGGCTTCCAAGTGTCACTTCCAGGGATCTGGAACTAACCTTGTGAAAGATGGCAGTTAGGTGCCTGAGCAAATCTGAAAATCAGCCTTATCATAGTGCCCGCCATCTTGAGATAGTCCAGGAAAATTGTGGCTGATTAACTTGCTAATAGAGGTACTTGTTAAGTGGTTTATATTAGAGTTTTCAGTGGCTCCGTAAAGAGAGGAAAGATAAAAGAGGCCTTTACTGATTTTTTTTTTTTTTTTTTGTGGAACCAGGGATGGAACTCAGGACTTTGCACTTGCCTGGCAAGTACTTGTGCCACTGAGTCATTTCCTCAACCCCCCTATTTATTGATTCTTTTGATATGGAGAGAATAAGACGGAAATTGGGAGGGGTCCTCTGACCTGAAGCAATGGGAGGCTGAGGCCTTATGGACTTTTGCTAGGGGTGGGCTTGAGGAGCAGGGGTCGTGACACCTAAGGAGCTGCTTGGAGGCTTCCTTGTGGCATGGGAAAAGTAAAAGGAAATTCTATCCAGGACTGGGTTGAGAAAGAAGGGGGAGGTAGTCTTTGGGAAGACAGGCATTGTTGTAGGGCTCCAGCTATGTTAGGTGACCATCACAATCAGTTAGTAATTCATGCAAGGGCCAGAACCTATCAGTTTGTCTGCCTCCACGTGGAACTGAGCAGGCATCTCAGCTTGGGCTGTGAGGGAGTCAGGAAGGCACAGAGGATGGGGGCGGGGATGCGAGGCTCTGTCCTGCTTCCAGTTACTGCTGGGCATCTGCAGGCCGAAACTGCGGGTCCAGCCTCTACATCCCTGTTACAGGAGGGAGATGGGGAGGTAGGGAAGGGGATGAAGGAGGGAAGTAAGAGGGAGGATCCGTGGGTGGCAGTCACAGAGGATGCACGCAGAGGGCTTGCACTTCTGCTGGAAAAGCTGGAGTCTGGGCCTCTGCCTGGCTTCTAGGGGTCCCAAGCTGGAGCTGGAGAGGACAACAATTGGCTCTGCTTTGGGGTGAAACTGAGGCAGCTCCAGAGGTAAGACCTTCATCTGGTCAGAAACAGAACTAGAGTGCCAGGCCCAGACAAGGCAGGATGGAAGCCAAAGTTCAAATCCAGGTATTGAACTGGGCGTGGTGGTGCACACTAGTAATCCCAGCACTTGGGAGGCTGAGGCAGGAGGATCAGTGCGAGTTTGAGACCAGCCTGGGCCACAAAATGAGCTCAAGGCCAGCCTGAAGTGCACAGCAATACTCTGTCTCAAAAAACCAATAAAATAAAATAAAATAAAAATCCAGGTATTGGTGACCCAGAGAGGTAAAGAAAGGGGCAGGTATGCAGAAGCAGGAGCAGGAGGAGATAATGAGGGTGGGTGAGAAGCAGGCCATTCTGAGGACCCATACTGGAAGTCTCCTTGAGGGAGAAGGAAGTGGCCAGCTTCTGCCTCTGTTTTTTTTTTTTTTTTTTTAATTTTTTTTTTTTTTTCTTGTTTTAGAACCTTTGTTTATTCACTCATTTTTATGGCCGACTCAGCCCACCCTGAGGGCAGGGCTGGTGCAGCATGTGGTGCCAGGGATTGAACCGTGGTCCATGAAGCTGCCCAAGCTTTCCCAAGCAGGCACTTTAGACCACTGAGCCATCCCGCCGGGCCCCTCTGCCTCTGTTTTGCCCCTGGCCCATTTCTGTCTGTCTCTGTCTCTCTTTGTCTCTGTCTCTGTCTCCAGGATCTCACTGTGCAGTTCAGCTGTCCTCAAACTCACTTCGTAGTCCAAGTGCAAATCTTCGTGTCTCAGCCTCCTTGGTGCTAGGATTACAGGCGTGTCCCTCCCCACCCAGCCTACCTCTTTCTCTTGAAAGTGCCCCTTCCCTGTGTTGAAAAAGAGTATGCTTCAGCTCTCCTGCCCCTCCCACCTCCCTACCCCTCTCTCTTTGCTTTGCCCTCCTTCTTTTAGTCCCCACCCCCGGGACAGCCCCAGCCCCAGAGCATGCCTGTGAGGCTACCCTCCTCGGAGGCTGACCCTGGAGAGACCTTGAGCCTTGTCAGCATGGCTGCCCTAGTAGCCAGTGCAGACAGCTAGGGCTCTGTCTCCTACCTCCATGCTGAATCAAAGAGATGAAATAAGCTCCCAAAGCGATGTGAACACAAACAGGAAGAGGGCTCTGGAGCTGGTTATTTTAGTCAAAACAAACAATCTCTGTTTATTTGCACAACAAGACCTGGTGTCCACACAGAAGAAGGTACATAGCCCCTGGGCTGCTCTGACTACTCACCTCCACCCCACCCAGCATGTGGCTGCAGACACCCAGACCTGGACCTCTGCCGCCAAGCGGACCCCAGTCCCCACACACTGCCACAGCCATGCCACGCCACGTGGCCTCCAAGGAAGACGTTCCCAGCAAGCGTTTCGCAGTGCTATATCATCTGTCCTTACCACAGCCCTTAGGGACATTAATGCCCCATGCTGCAATGACAGCCTGATGCTGCAAGGGTTAAGCGTCCTCTAGCCACACTGCTCAAGGCTCAGTGCCCTCAGGTTCCGGTGGCCTCAGGTGCTTCAGCTCTCTGAGTTCCCCTATTAGTCACCCTCAGAATGGGGTGGGTTTTATTCCATTTTGCTCACCTGAGTAGTCCCAATGAGTGATGCGTACAGAACTAATGCTGAACCAATGAATAGGTGAATAAATGGATGAATCCGAGGAATGGGTATGTTGAAATGAACCTTGGTGACCCTAAATTAAGGTGGGGGCCTCCTGGATAACTTCTCCAAGTGTTTGTACCATGAAGATGCCTCCGAAGTGAAGGACCTGTCTTAGTTTCTGCCTTCCTTGTCGTCCCAGGCAAACAAGCTTCTCCAGAGGACTGTATTGGGGTTGAAAGGAGCACCACTGTGGGTGTCTTTAGGGAGAGTTGGCAGGATCACCTTAGAAAAGCATTCTAGGCTCAAGCATTTGAAAGCTGGGTGGGGTATTCGGAAAAGGGTGAGGGGTTGTCCTCTGTTGTTTTGAGACATCAGAACCAGGGTCCAGCGCTGACTCTGGAAGCTAGCCCCTAGCACTGGTAGACACTGTTCCTGCCTCTATTTCACAAACATTTCAGGTGCTTCTGGGAGGCAGGACACTGCCAAAGGCACTGAAGGAAGGAATCTCCTATAATTATAATGTCTCTTTAGGGAGAAAAACACACACACACCCTTCCTAGGGCTCCTCTTAGGACCTTGAAGAAGGCCTTAATGGACAAGGGCCCCTGAAGCTTAGGCTTTATTAACTCTCAGCCAAAGTCCCCTCTACTTTACTCACTACAGCATCCACAACCCTTTCTCTCTTTTTTTGCCTTTTTGAGACAGGGTCTCACTATGCAGTTCAGGCCGGCCTTGAGCTCACTTTTGTAGCCCAGGCTGGTCTTGAACGCATATTGATCCTCCTGCCTCAGCCTCCCAAGTGCTGGGATTACAGGCGTGCACTACCACACCCATCTACAGGACCCTTTCATTTAGATTTTGTGATTTATTTTCCCATTGTTGTAGGTAGTTAAATTAGATAGAAATATTATAGGCAGTTAGACAGGGCCAGGCCCATAAGGATGACATGGAAGACAAGGTGACTTTAGAACTATAGTCAGGGCTGGGGAGATAGCTCAGTGGAATAAGTGCTTGCCTGACAAGCACTAGGTCCTGAGTTCAATCCCCAGTACAAAAAAAAAAAAAAAAGAAAAGAAAAAGAAAAAGAACTATTGACTCCTCTGCTGTGGGCCAGATCTCAAGACAAGAGTAAAGAAATAACTATCAATCACCTTGAAAGAGTCCAACAGGAAGAGACCTTGTTCCGTTTTCTTGCCCAGTTTTTAATGTGACTTGCTTTCCTATTTGATCCTGATTTTAATCAATTTTACCTGAGGAATGGTGTTTGTAACCTCATTGGTTAGCCATAGCTTTGTACCACCTCATGCCCACCTAAGCGAGTTCCCATGGCTTTCACCTTTGATCTGCCTCACGGCATGGTTTTCCTCAATAAAAGTCCCTGGAAGAGACAGCTTCCTAGGGACAACGCACTAGGCCCCTCTTCCTGTCTCTCTTTCAGACAGGAGCTTTCCTTCCCCAATAAATCTATTCTGCTCATAACCTCTGATTTTAGAGAACACCAGCTCGTCCCAGGTTGGGACATCATTTTCCTCCTGTATCATTTTGGAGGTCATCCACCTGAGATCAGTTTTTCTCCTTATGTCACCATCAAAATATAAGCAAGGTCCAGAAAGATAGCTCACTGGACTGTTTCCTTAGACAAGCACGGGGATCAGGGTTTGATCCCCAGCACCACATGCTGCACCGGTCCCACCCTAGGCACAATGAACTGATGACCAAGACTCAGTGCGGTTGCATGTGCTCGTAATCCCAGTGCTGGGGAGGCTGAGACAGGATCACCACAAGTCCTAGCTGTGTAGTGAGACCCTAGACCAAATACATTTATATATATATATATATATATATATATATATATATATATATATTTGTGGTGTGTTTGTGTATGTTTATAGCTTCCCCTTCTTTTATAGTACTAAGAACTGAACTTAGAGCCTTCACACAGAGTCACATTTCCAGCCCTTCTTATTTATTCTGAAGTGGAACCTTGAGAAGGCCTTAATGGACAAGGGCCCCTGGGGTCACCTCCCACTTCTCTGCCTCAGCCTCCCAGAGTGCTGGAATCACTGGAGTGGGTCATCCCACCTGCCTCTAGCTCCTTTTACACAAAACAAGATACGTCTTTCCAGCGGAAGTTAATGCAGTCAGCAGATAACTGCAAAGCTACGTAGGGATCTATTCCCCACTTGTTTTTACAGCTGCATAATGCTCCACTATGTGGCCCCTCCAGCGTGTACTCAGCCATTTCCCTATGGATGGGCTTTTGGCTCATGTTCAGTCTTTTACTCTATCAGCATGACTTAGGGGTTGCCCTTGGGCATCTTGATCTAGATTCTTGTCACAGACCTGTGGGGCAGGTGCCGACCTGGGGGACTGCTAGGTGAAAGGCTTCATGCTGTGTGATCTTGCTGCATTTGCCAAGGCCCAGTGCAAAGAGACTGTTACTGTCTCCTCACCATTCCAGTTCCTCCCACCTGCTCTTCTGCCTTTTGTGACACACAGCAGCGTGGCACTGGGGTCACCCTCAGAGCCGCCAATATAAGGAGGACCCTGGGAAGGGGGCCATCTGGGGACCACACCGTGATAGGTGGGGATGGAGCCTGGTGTGGAGACATGTTGGGCACAGGCATTGCCCAACCTGGAGTCCCCAGGCCCTAGCCAGCTCTGAGCTGAGCAGGACAAGACTCACGGCAGTGACGTGCAGTTTGCACGATGAGGAGGTGCAGGTGGGGAGAGAAGGAGGCTGGCAGGGGAGCTCAGTCCCAGCTGGTGTGCTCGCACTCAAGAGTAAAGATGGTCGGTTAGATGGCGGCTGCCAGGTATTTGGTGCATGTAGGGCACCAACTATAAATATCATCTGTTTCATGCCGTGCCCTTACCCCTGAAAAGACTAGGAGAGCAAGCCGGCCAGGGTGGTGGGTGCATGCCATCTGCGACTGTTTCCACAACACGTGCCTCACAGCTGCAAGTCATCTGCCGGGTACTGAGCTGATGCCATTCCGGGCAGCTGGGGCTGGCTCACTGGTATCCTGACCCTCTGTCCCCTTATCCCTTCTGGGAACAGCTTGGCAGCCAGGAAGCCCCGCACATGACCCTGTGTTCTTCTGAGCAGATGAGGTGGACTCCCAGTCAAGAGCCCAAAGCATGGGGAGAGGGTGCAGGCAGCCTGGGGGTGTCCCCAGCAGCTACTCTCCTTCTAAGGCATGGAGGACACTGGGGTACAGCGAGGGGGTGGCAGATTCCACTCTACCCAAGAAGACAGGATAGACCTTTCACAAATGACCAGTATACTTCAAAATATGAGGCATAGTCAGAAAATACAGTGAGTGTTTAAATTTTTACAACTTTATTGTAAAACCGGGCATGGTGGGGCATGCCTGTAATCCCAGCACTGGAGTGGCTGAAACAGGAGGAGGATCACTATGAGTCCCAGCTGTATAGTGAACCCCAATACCAAATGCATAAAATAAAAAGAAAAAAACTTTCTCATGGCAAAGGACACATTGCTGTGATCCCCCTCGTTACGTCTACCCCACCATTCTTGCCACTTTCATATTTAATATTAATGTATTTAGTACAGTGTCTACAGGATCTCCCTACACAGATGGGACTCAGTGATCCTGCTATTTTCAGCCTGCCGAGTGCCAGGATTACAGGTATGTACACCACACCCAGACTCAGCCAAAGCCTCAGCGTGCCCTGGGGGTGGAGTCAGCACTGCACACTGGGGATTGAACCCTGGTCCCTGCTCCTGCCTCAGTAAGCACTTCAGTCTGCTGAGCTATCTGGCTGGCCCTATTCTTGCTGCAGTCTAAAGCAGCTCTGCGTGTCCTCTTCTGTCAGTGTCTGTAGTCGTGCTGTGGCTGCTTCGCTGTCCAAACTGATTCAAAGCATTTACTTTTCGTGGTCGCTTTGGCTTTGGGGAAGAGCCAGAAGGCACCCAGAGAGATGAGGGGCCACCACAATGGGCCCCTTTCCATGGGATGGTGCTCAGCACTTGCTGTGGAGGAGTCGGACCTGGAGCCAGGAGGATCCTAAATTTGAGTCCAACCTGGACAACGTGGCGACTGCATCGAAAAAGCTTTTAAAGGCTAATATACGACGTATATTTGCATTATTAAAAATAAATCTTCAGGGGCCAGTCAGATAGCTCGGCTGACTAATACACCTGCTAGGCAGAGCACAGAGGCTGGGGTTCACTATCCTGCTATGCCGACACTGCCCCCAGGGTGTGCTGAGAGGGCAACTGAGACTGGGCGTGGGGGCCACGTGGCTACAATTCCAGGGCTCAGAAGGCTGAAAACAGGTGGATCACTAGGCCTCTGATCTACATAGTGAGACCCTGTGCTAAATATGAGAGAGACAGAGAGTTCATAAAAAATAAATCTTCAAAATAATTTCCAGAAAGTCTACACTAAAAAGTCTACATTATTTTTCTTTACAGCTTATAAAGAAGCTCACCAAGGAGGATTTCTAGAACTACTTTAGAAACGGGGAAGAACCATGGGGTTAAGGGGAAGGTAGTTTGTTTTTTTTTTTTTTTTTTTTTTTTTTTGAACCAAGGATTGAACTCAGGTCCTTGCACTTGCCAGGAAAGCACTTATTCTATCGAACTATCTCCACAGCCCATGTATCTTGAAATTAATGACAACTTGTCTTCTACCGTAAAAATATGTTTAAAATTTTAACATTCCCTGTGTCTTTTGATCATGCTAAATACACATCCTACTGGCAAATCTGGAGAAAAAGTTTAGGTTTGCATCGTGTGACAGCTTCTCCTAGTCATAGGTCAGTGCTGCTGTTTTTCAGTTGTTAGATTCTAGGCTGTCCTTCCAGGGCTCAAGGGTACAGTTGTTTATTACATTGCAAGACTCATACTCCACACTTTAACGCTTGTTCCTACCCACCCAGTTACCTCAGGCAGCCAGCGTGTCCCCCTGTGCTGGCCAGCTGTAAGCCGAGGTGGCTAGGGAATCCACCTCCCGCTGACCCTTGTTTCCTCCTGACTCCAGGCCATGGAAGATTGATTTCCCCCAGCTGAGGGAGGTGTGGGTGGGGGAATCAGCGGAGTAGGGAAGGCTTCGGCACAGGCCCTGCAAGAGGTGCGTGGAGATCCCTGTGCTGCAAATATGACCTAACAATAATGGCTCCTCTGCCACACCTCTCGTGGCAACAGTGCAGGGACGAGGAATGCTGTGAAGCTGATCCCCTAGCAGCACACCCAGTCTACCATAGCCAGGCCTTGATCAGAGTGTTGCAGGCAGCTGCGTTAGACAGGAATATTATAGGCAGTCAGAGAGGGCTAGGCTCTGAAGGACAAAAGCGTGGAACACAAGATGACCTTACAACTCCGGGAGAGACAGTCTCCTGCTGTGGACCAGATTTTAGGACAAAAGAGCAAATAAATGCAGCCACATACCCCCCTCAAGATAGGCATCCAGAATCAATCTTCTACATGGTCTTTCACACTAGAGATGCCTGGAAGTCACTACCTCTGCCCCCTGCAGGAAAAGCCCTGGCTCTGTATTCAGCCCCCCTTGTTGTGTCGCTTGCTACATGACTCTTCCCCGTTTGGTCCTGGATTTAAACAATTTTACCTGTAATCTCATTCGTTGACCATATTTGTGTCCCACCTCATGTCCACCTAAGCAAATTCCCATGTTCTCACCTTAGACTTGACTCACCACATGGTTTTACTCCATAAATATCCCTGGAGGACATAGCTTCTGGGGGAACCTACTGAGGTTCCCCTTCTGTCCTCTCAGACAGGAGTTTCCTTTCCCCCAATAAATATATTCTGCTCATGACTTACATTTGTTCCTAAAATTCATACTTTAGTTTTAGAGAACATGAACTTGGCTGAATTATCTTTCAGACTGGGAGTTTTATTCCCTATATCAATAACAGCCATGAGGGGGCCCAGCAGGATGGCTCAGTGGTCTAAAGTGCCTGTTTAGGAAAGCTTAGGCGGCTGCAGGGACCACGGTTTGATCCCTGGCACCACATGCTGCGCCAGCCCTGCCCGCAGGGCAGGCTGAGCTGGTCATAAAAATAAATAAACAAATAAACAAAAGTTCTGAAACAAGAAAAAAAAATAAAATAAAAATTGAAAAATTCTTTTAAAAAAAAAAGGTAACAGCCATGAGACGAAGCAACCCCAGTATCCATGGCGATGACTGGATTGCAGTAAATGTGGCATAAACACACAGTGAGATATTATTCAGCCTTAAAAAGGAAGGACATTCTGAGGCAGACTGCAACAGCATTCCCAATCTTTCCGGCACCAGGAATCAGTTTCATAAAGACATTTTGTCCACCAGCAGATGGAGAGTGAAAGGTAAGCTCAGGTGACACATAACAACCATGTAGCACTCCTGCTGGCTCCTCAGGAGCTGCAGGGCTAGGCCCAGGGTGAGGGTCCCTTGGCCACAGCATTCATAAACCTTCAGGGCATAATACCAAATGAAATAAACCACACAGAAAAGGACAGATACTGCCTGATCTCACTCACGTGAGGCTCTTACAGTAAGCAAACTCAAGGAGATGGTGAACAGGATGGTGGATGATAGGGTCAAGGTAAGGGAGGCCCAGGATAAGGAGTTCTGTAATATGTCAGCTTCAGCTTGTGGACATGAGAAAGTTCTGGAAACAGATAGCAGTGATGGTTGTACAATAACCTGAATGCACTCAACACCACTGAACGGCACACATGAAAATGGATAAAATATACTGGGTGTGGTAGCACAGGCCTATAATCCCAGCACTCTGGAAGGCTGAGGAAGAAAGCTTGCAAGTTCAAGTGCAACATGGGCAATTTGGTGACTTAATGAAATATCTCAAACTTTCAATGTAGTAGGGACTAAAAGGATAAATGTTGTGTGCATTTATACCATTACATTTTCTTTTCAAAATAATTTCTAAGCTTTGTGTAGTGGTAGTATCATAGCCAATGAGGTTTATCTGAGGCACGATTATTGCTAGTTGAAAACTTTTCTCAAAATAATTTCTAAAAGAGCTACTCAAAAAGTGCATTTGCATGAAAGGTTAATGTAACAACAGGGGTTTTAAATGATCGTGTGAGTTTTCTTACAAGCTAGACCTTGGAGGCAGCTGATAGGTCCACCAAGAGATGAACAGAGGGAGACGTATCAGCACGCCTGCAGCACCACTCTGCCATGGAGGAAGAGAAGCTTAGGTTGCTGGCAGGAGACTGATGCACCCTGAGCCCATAATGTTACGTGAGACAAGCAGACACACAGGCCCACAGAGGTCTCATATGAGACACCCAAAACATAAGTAAAGAGCAAAATAAGAAATAATGGGGCCGGGCGTGGTGGCACAAGCCTGTAATCCCAGCACTTGGGAGGCTGAGGCAGGAGGATTGGTGTGAGTTCGAGACTAGCTTGGGCTACAAAAGTGAGCTCAAGGCCAGCCTGAACTGCATAACAAGGCCCAGTCTCAAAAAAAGACTAAAAAAAGGTAATAATGGGAAGGAGTGAGCTGGATTTTCCTTAGACTGGAAGCTGATTGAGAGATGGAGGGAGGAGTGTGGATCCGACGGGGGAAGAGGGATGAAAAGAGGGAATGGGGTGGGCTGTGTGCAGGACCAACTTCTCAGGCAGGCAGGTCAAAAAGTACGCAGGGGCTTTGAAAAGATCCGAAGTCACAAGCTAAGTAAGTCATGACAGAAGAGGGCCTGGGAAGAGTGGGTGATCTAACAGTGAGAGACAGGCCTGGCAGGACTGCACAGGGGGAGCCTGAAGAGCAAGCAAGTTCCCTTTTCCTTAAGCCTGATGGACTCTGGGGTCTGGTTTGGGCCTGAAGACCAGGAAAGGCCAGCTCATCCTTTTTGTGGCTTGGCCACGGGGGCAGCAGAGCAGAGCCTGGGTCTCGGGAGGTGGCTTGCAGGCTCTGTCTTGAGTGCTTCACAAGGGCTCTGCTGCCCTGCTCAGGAGCCACACCAGCTGTGCAGTGTGAACCCTGTCTTGACTCTCAGCCCACTTGAGGTTTGTCAGGCTTTTCCTGGTGCTCAGACTAGTGGTTCTACACCCTGGGATCTCAGGCTGCATCTGGCCCACTTGATTTGACAAGTGCCCTAATTCCTGCCTTTCAGACTTAAAAGGTCTTAGCTCAAGTCACAACCCTCACTCCATCCCCAGCGGCAAAGGACCCCTCCTCACCCCTGCAGCTCTGCCCTCCTAAAATGCCTTCCTGGAAAGCCAGAGAGGAGACCAGGCCCTGAGAAACCAGTCCCACAGGGAGAGGCGAGCACGGGCCCAGCTGCAGCCACGCCTGTGGAGACCTGGACCTCTAGGCCTAGGCTCTAAATTCTAGCTCTAGCCTGGAATCTTAGACCTACAGGGAAAAGTTGGGGGCGTCTGTCGGGGAGCTGCTCCCTGCCTCACTGTACCCTTCTTGAAGAAGGAAGCTCCTTGCCAGTCGCATTCTGCAGCCACCTCCAGACCTGCTTGTGCTTCTGCTGTTCTACTTCAGGGCCACAGGGATATTCGGCCCCAAGCAGACCCAGAAAATCTGACCCATAACCTCTGGGTCACTGTCCTGGCCCAGGTTTTGTTGGGAGCCCATAATGAATCATGCTTTTCAGCCAAGAACTCTGCAGTAGTAAAGATTGTCATTCCATGGACAATGGCACCCAGTCCACAGGCCCCAAACCAAGACTGTGGCACTCATCTGTTTGGGATAAGGGGTAAGTCAATTCAGACGTGCTCTTGCCCCACAAGTGGGTCCTCCTGACAAATCAGTCTTGTATTTTCTTTCTTTTTAAAAAATATTTTAAAAATATTATTATGGCCGGCTCGGCCTGCCTTGGGGGTAAGGCTGGTGCAGCGTGTGGTATAGGGAATTGAACTGTGGTCCCTGCAGCTGCCTACACTTTCCTAAGCAGGTGCTTTAGACCGTTGAACCATCTCACCAGCCCCAAGTCTTTTATATTCCCTATGGCAACCCCCCAAGAGGCTCCACCCTCATACCTGAGCTGACTGTGCAGCAGATGCCACACACATATACATTCACACCTGTGTACACACGTATGTATACGTGAAGGTCAGTATCTGTGAATATAATTATTTTATATATGTATAGTGTACATGAAATCTGGACACATCCTTAATGTTTCTATATGCTGGGCCTGTTTAATCCCTTGACAAATATTAGCTCCTTTACTCCTTATACACTGTTTATATCCTTATTTTATAGCTGAGGACTTTAAATCACAAAGGGATGAAGCAACTTTTTCCAGGTCATTCAGCTAGGAAATGGCAGAGCCAAGATCCAAACCCAGGAAGATTGGCCCTAACCTCAGATTAGGAACCTCATGAATGGTAGAAAGACTAGCGCCATGACCATAGGGTAGCCTCAGTCATTCTACCTTTCTCTTTATGCTGGGAAAATGACTAGATGAACACATCAGCACATGGCCCGTCCTAGACAGGTGAGGCTACAGAACTACCAAGAGTAACGCCACTCACTCCATCTCAGCATTCTGCCTTTAACGTTAGCTAGTTGGGGTAATGATCTATAATGGATAGCAACTGCCATTTCCAGTCCCGTCTGAATCACAGCGCTCTTCAGAAACTGGCTCATGGTGCTGGCCCTGTAGTCAGCGTCAGCGAGAGAGGCCAGCTCACACAATCTACGTCACATTCTGTGGCTATTTTCCTCTATTGCTTTTGCTGATGTTGCAAATGGTGAATGACACAAAATCCCATTTCTTTGTGGAAAGTGAATGCCATGAGAATGGCAGCTCCTAGAGCTGAAGACAGAAACAGAGATCTCAAAAAAAAAAAAAAAAAAAAAGATCATTCATTCCGCAGAATAAGCTCTTAACAGACTGAAGTGTGGAGTAAGCAGAGTGGCAGTGACGCATAGCTGTGTTCTGACCAAGCACGCCATAGGCACTGTTAAAAACAAAACAAAACTAAAAATAAGAATAAGAATAGAAAGATGGGGAAGGAGCAGGAGGCCTCATAGAAAGGTTATGCCTGTCGTGACTGTCTTGGTCATTTTCAAGGATTTATAATGGTCTGGGGATGTGAGCTCATGAGTAGAAAGAATCTCGTCTACCTAAATACGTGGTTGGGTGGGAGCTTAGGTACTGCTATTCTCTTCTAGAAAAGAAGCAAAAGGGAGCATCTGAGCCCATGAGGGGCCCCTGGTGGAGCAAGCTGCTCTCACCCTCTGATGAGCCTCTGAGGTGCAACCAAGGAGCTGTCTCAACCTCCTGGGTAGCATCCACCCCAGGCTGAGTTGCAGTGATTGGCAGGTTCAGGAGCGGCTGCTCTCACCCGGCCTGGGATTTCTTGGACGTCCTGCCCTCCCTTATTGCCCCCTCTCCATCTTCAGGGTTTTTGCGGCCACTGGCATGCTGGGTGCTCATCAGCTTTGCATGTAGTCCGGCCTTATCTTGAGCTTGCCTGGAGCCAAAACTTGCGGCATTCTGAAGGAACAGTGAGAGCAAAGTCCTCACTGAAACTCAAGTAAACCAGTAGGCCACCCTACACACTAATGGCTATGCCATTTCCATTCAGCTAGAAATAAATATGCTGAAACTACTGGCTTGCAGACAATTAAGATAGAAACTCAATTGAAAGCGAAGGAGCCTGCTAGTAATGAAATACTTCCAACACTTGCTAATCAGAACAAGATACAGGGGGCCCGGAGGGATGGCTCAGTGGTCTAAAGCGCCTGCTTGGGAAAGCTTGGTTGGCTTCAGGGACTGCGGTTCGATCCCTGGCACCACATGCTGTGCCAGCCCTGCCCTTGGGACGAGCTGAGCCGGCCATAAAAATGAGTGAATAAACAAACAAAGGTTCTGAAACAAGAAAATAAATAAATAAATAAATAAATAAATAGAAGAACAAGATACAACTAGAGAGAGAGTTGGCTGAGCAGCAGCAGAAAAGAAAGGATTTTTAGATCTCAGCACAAATCGATGCACAGGTCTCCTGCACGCCTACCCCAGGCCCCGGCATTAAACACAAGACCGTGTTCTTGCAAAAAGTATGCCTAGCTGGGTGAAGGCTTGATGCCTCTGTCTGAGAGAATGTGCTGGAGCATACGAGGGAGGTGGCGTTTATCAGAAAATGGGAGTGGTCACGTATGTTGCCCTGTGTGGCCACTCTAAATGAGACATGGGCATGCCTATGCGGGATCCAAGTAGGCCTGTCAGGTGAAATACAGGGGCCTGGTTGTCTTTTTGATGTAAGTGTGTCCTGAACGTGGGCTATACTTACCCTAAAAGTTTGCTCTTGTGTCTGTCTGAAATTCTAATTTAGCTAGGTTTTGTATTGCTTTATTGGCTGACTCTGATGACTCTAAATACAAGCTGTCAGAGTCCCTTCCTGGCTCTGGTCTTGGCCTAAGAAGTCTAAACTTACAACCCTAAAACCACATTATTGGAATTCTACCAAGTTAATTCCAATCTATCACTCCCAGTGCAACCACTGCAATAACAAAGACACTAAGACATATATATATATGTATATATACATATACATGTATATATCTATATATACATATACATGTATATATCTATATATACATATACATGTATATATCTATATATACATGTATATACATATATATACATACATATATATATATATATATATATTGGGGAGTCAAGGGGCCCTAAGTCCAGCTTTCCAGAACCAAGAGAGTGACCCAGGGCTGCACTCTGGTTTTATTCACTGGAGAAGGGGGAGTGGCTTGTGAAAGGGAATTGTGGGATGAAGGTGAGCACTGAAGGGAATTGTGGGAAGAAGATGAGCCCTGTGAGCTGGGCTAGGTAGGAGGCCTACATTCACCTCTGCCATATTCAGAGATATGCAAAGGAAGTAATTTGCATTATGCTATTGAGATAGTATCTAATATTTTGGGAGTCTGGTGCTTCAGTTCTGACGTGTAATCTTTCAAAGCCCGGAAGTGGTAGCCTCTATCTCAAGGCTTGATCCCAGATGACACCGTGGAGCATTAGCTCTTTGTCTTGTTATCAGGGAAACACACATGCCATCCTCAAAAATTACCACCAGCACCTCAGCTAGACCAATACACACTGCTTAAAGCCAATTGAAAGGATAATGAGAAGTCCTAGCCAGCTCTGTACATTTCAACATGAGGAAATAGGGTCAGGCTCAGTTAAAATGGAGACAGTAGCTTTTCTTTCAAGGAGAGCTGCTCAGGCGGTTCTCCACACAAGCAATGCGAGTGACCCCCTTGACCCAGGAATGCAGCTGGGTGACCAGCCTGAGAGAACCGTGGGTGAGCTAAAGTTTTTCAAGGAAGCTTTGTGTGAAAACCAGAGACTGTTTCTACATCTGGACATTGACACTGCAGACTGGTGAGGATATTCAGTGAAGCCCTAAAGCACCTATCATGTACACAGGATCCATTATTGCTATGTAGAAGGTTTATATCTGGGAGTAGCCCATAGTAGGCCCTTTATTGGAGTTAGTTGTTCTTATCTATCTATCCGCCTATCTATCTATCTATCTATCTATCTATCTATCTATCTATTTTTTATATTATGGCTACTCAGCATGCCCTGGGGGTGGGACTGACACAGCATGTGGTGCCAGGGATCGAACCATGGTCCCTGTGGTTGCCTAAGCTTGCCTAAGCAGGTGCTTTAGACTGCTGAGCCATCTTGCCAGCCCAGTAGTTCTTATCATTAAAGAGAAAGAGCTGGTAGGTAAAAGCAGTCACCAGTGAGGCCATACTATATACTTTACATGTCAGCTCACGTTGGCTGTGTCATCACCCTACAAGCACAACTATTGTCTTTCCACGGGTCAGGAAGCCGAAGCTCAGCATGTAACTAGTTTACTGAGCATTATAATACCCTTCTGAAGCAGACCTGGACTCCAATCCTCTCTCTATCCATTATGTCATTCCACACCCGGTCGTTGGATCCTAGCAGGTAGAGTCTTGCTAAAATCATAGGTTACTGCATTTGTCGCTGAGCTGGCCCCTACCTGACCTCTCCCCATACTGAATTCCTGCCTCTGACTATTGCAGAGTATCCTTGGCCTGTGGGAACACATCTGCAGCCACAGGATCAGGTCAGTGAGAAGACGGGCTTCGGGGCTTATTGTCAACCTCACGATGTACCCATCTTACACAAAATAATAGATAATTGTAAATTGTTAAAGCAAGGAGCAGTCCTCCTGGAGCGCTGACAGGAAGATAAATGATAATTATGGATTCTCCGTAAGCTTCTCTTTGGCCCAGTCACCCTGCCAGCATCATCCTCATTTTTCCTAACCAGATCCAAAGGCCTGCGATTCTTTTCCTCTACAGGCTTAACTGTGAATAACAAAAATTAAAATGGTTAGTAGGAAGGCTGTTATTAAGGCTTGAATATGTCCCCCAAAAGTTCATGTGTTGAAAACTTAATCCCCGAATTCAGAGTCCATGGTCTTTGGAAGTGGAGTGGTGGGAGGTGGCTCAGGTTAGATGGGGTCAGGAGGGTGCAGGGCCCCAAGGCGGGGAGAGACCCAGCGTGGCCTGCGCGCTCCACCACACTCGCTGAACACAGAGGAAGCCCTCGCCAGGCCCGAAACCATGCCTCCAGATTCCCCAGCCTGATAACACACTTCTCTTCTTTATGGTATCCCCCCTGGGAAGGAGCAGTTACACACACACACACACACACACACACACAGAGGAATACCTCCCTCCCTCCCTCCCTCCCTCCCTTCCCTTCTCCTCTTCCTTTTCTTCCTCTTCTTCCTTTCTTATTTTTTTGTGGCCATTGAACCGAGGAAATCAGAACCATATCCCTAGTTTTTTATTTACTTTTTCATTTTGTTTATTTATTTATTTATTTTGCAGTACCAGGAATTGAACTCAGGACCTTGCTCTTGCCAGGCAAAGACTTATTCCACTGAACTGTCTCCCCAGCCCCTTTACTTTTTCATTTTGAGACACCAAGTCATCAAAGGCTAGCCTCAAACTTGAGACCCTCCTGCATCAAGCTCCTGAGGAGCTGGGTTATAGCCTGTAGCGCCACACAGGTTCATTGAAGGGGGCTGCGGTGTAGGAAACGTGATTTCTTTCTTGTAGGATTGAAGACCTCACAGCAACTAAGGGTTAAGTTTCACTCCCACTGTGCCCACAAGGGGAGCTCAAGATACAAAGCCAAGCCAACTTAATCAGAGCCTATCTCAAAATACAAATTAAAGAAAGGTTGGGGATATAGCTTAGCACAAGCCCTGGGTATATTTTCTTATATAAACAATAAAAAATAAAGATATAAAACCAAACCAATCCATAAAAAAAGGGACATGTCCATAAGTCACACATAAGACATTTCCCCCTGACTTGGTTAATTGCCTAAAATGCCAAAATGGGGCATGTGTCCTCAACTCTGGCCAAGGGTCATCACCATGCACATTTCCCATAAGAATTTGTCTTCTTTTTTTTATTATTCAATTGGTGAAAATGCTCCTGTGTTGGAGTTTTATTTAGCCCTTAGCCCTACTTAACTTTTTTCTCAGTTTTTTTTTTTTTTTTTTTTTTTTTTTTTTTTTTTTTTTTTTTTTTTTTTTTTTTTGAGGCAGGGTCTCACTATGCAGTTCAGGCTAGCCTTGAGCTCACTTTTGTAACCCAGGCTGGTCTTGAATCTCAGCTGTTTTTTATGGTGGTAATAATACACCTAACTGGGGCTGGCAAGATGGCTCAGTGGTCTACAGAGCCTGCTTAGGAAAGGTTAGGCAACCAAAGGGACCACAGTTCGGTTCCTGGCACCACATGCTTTGCCAGCCCATTCCTAGGGTAAGCTGAGCTGGCCAAAATAATAATTAAAAAAATAAAATAAAATATTAAAAAGAAGAAAAAAAGAATCCATCTAACTTAGCTAATGCCGTCTTCACCATCACATGCACAGTATCAAAATGTTACACAGTTGTGGTCAGCTCCTCATTTTGAACTGCGATTTTCAGCAGAGCAGACAAGAATGTTTGCCCCCTCCCTTACAACAATAAGCTCCCTGGAAGACCCTGGGCTGAATCTTGAGTGGCTTACTACATAGCCTCACCCTTCTCCCTTCTTTTTTAGTCTTTCCCTTTTGATAGGTTTTCCACCATGTTGCAGCCGAGAAACAGGCAGAAGGAAAAAGAGCAAAGGGCTTTATTCTCTTGGAGGACATGGAGAGAATTCGGGGAAGATAAGGAATTCTCTGAATTGGAACAAAGGGAGGCTGAGGTTTTTATGACCTTTTGCCAGGGGTGGGATTTGAGGAGGATGTTTAGATTTACCTGAGGAGCTGATTGGAGCCTTCCTGGAGATGGCGGGATAAGTAAAAGGAAATTGTACCCTGGGCTGAGTTGGAGAAGAAGGGGGAGGTGGTCCTTGGGAAGATAAGCTGTTGTTTTAAGGGTTTCAGCCATGCTAGATGACCACCATAATGATTCAGCAATTCATACGAGGGCCAGAACCTATCACCTTTCAGTCTCTTACTTTGTCAATCAATGCAACAAAATATGTACTGAAGCCATCCCAGCCTTCATTTTGGTGACCTGTCCCCTCACACACTGGTCCACTCCCAGATTCCCCACTGCCACACTGCTTGTGCTTAGATTTCCCAGAACATCAGAGAACCTCATTTCTTTTTTTTTTTTTTTTTTTTTTTTTTTGTCTTTTTGAGACAGGGTCTTGTTATGCAGTTCAGGCTGGCCTTGAGCTCACTTTTGTAGCCCAGGCTGGTCTTGAACTCGTACCGATCCTCCTGCCTCAGCCTCCCGAGTGCTGGGATTACAG
>PVJA010035343.1:0-21904 GCA_004027025.1 Myocastor coypus
ATATTGTCCTCACAATCGTTCTACAGAATACAGTGTGTGGGCATGACCCACCTCCCTATTGATGTTGCTTAGCAAAAAAAAAAAAAAATGAAAAGAATATACTTCTCTTTGGACTAAGAGGAAGCAGATACATACACAGTCAAATGTTCTGCAATTGCAGTGGGCCACCAGTGAAGCTTGTAATGTTGGAGGGTTAAGAATGTAAGTTAACAGACCAAAAATTGGAGAAAAAGAAGGGCTATAAGGATAGCCAATATTTTGGCCCTAGCCCTTCAAGGTCACTAAGGACCCAGGATATAAGAGAACCTGTGCTGTAATATCCTATAACTCAGAGGTGTCCCAAATTTTCTGGTCAAGGAGATTATGGGACCTCAGAGGAAAGGGATGAATGAACTATAGTGCGTCTAAGGAGAGTCACCCAGAGAAAAACATTCTCTCAGCCTTTCACAGAAAGCAAAATGGCCAAGCAATGACTGTGACTCGTCCTGAAGGCTGACACTAGCAACAGTTCTACAAAGTACTGTCTATGGTCCCAAACTGAATCCTGAGGGGATTTGACCCTGGAAGATACAAAAAAAAAATGAATGTTTTGTTATACAGGTCTTGCTTTGACTTGCCTTGACCACCCAGCAAGAAAAAAAATGCTTAATTACAATGCATGAAACACAGAGCTAGATTGATGAGATGAGCTTTAGGAGGCTTAGATTCAATAGCCTCCAACATCAAATTTATCATTTTTTATAGCAGAATAAAACTCCAATGTTTAAAAAAACACATCTCTTTTATCTATTTCTCAATTGATTAGCATTTGCATTACTTCCAAGATTTAGCTATGAAAAATTTTGCTGCTATAAACATGGGTGTACATATATCACTGTGATATGATGTTTTCAGTTCTTCTGGAAAAATATCTAGGAAGAAAATAGCTAGCTTGAATGTGACCTCCAGTCCTAGTTTTTTGAGGAATCTCCACACTATCTCCACAGTAGTTATACCAGTCTGCTCTTCCACCAACAGTGGAGAAGGATTCCTTTTACCCCACAGCCTCTCCAGCATTTCTTATTGGCTGACTTCTTGATGATAGCCATTCTTTTTGGGCTGAGATGGAATCTCAGAGTTGTAAGCTGCATTTCTTGAATGACCAAAGATGTCAAGCATTTTTTCATTTGTTTACTTGCCATGTGTATTTCTTCCTTTGTTTTTTAAAATATTTATTTATTTATTTATTTATTTTTATATTATGGCCGGCTCAGTCTATGGAGGGATGAGGCTGGCATAGCATGTGTTGCCCGAGATTGAACCATGGTCCCTGTGGTTGTCTAAGCTTGCCTAAGTAAGTGTTCTAGGCCACTGAAGCATCTTGCTGTCCCGTGTATTTCCTCCTTTGACAAGTGCATATTCATCTCAGATGCCTATTTCTGGATTGGATCTTAGAATTTGGGGGTCCTGCTAGTTTTTAAATCCTTGTATGTTCTAGATAGAAATCCTTTGTCAGAGAAGCAGTCAGCTATAATTTTTTCCCAGTTCATAGGGTTTCTTTTTATACTGTTGGAGATTTCTTTTGAAGTGCAGAAACTTAAAAAGATGAGATGCCAGAAATTCAAAGTATTCCCTGTGCAGTTTGGTTTTTGTGCATGAACTTTTCTACCTGCCCCTATGTCTTTAGGATTTCTACTTATATTTTCCTCCAGGAGATTTAGGGTTTCTGTTTTAATATTTAAATCGTTCATCAATTTTGACTGTAGCTTTGTGCATGGTGATAGGCATAGGTCTAATTTTAGCCTTCAACATGTGGAAAGGCAATTTTTCTAGCACCATTTATTAAAGAGGCTCTCTTTCTTCCAATGTAACTTTTTGGCCCCTTTATCAAAGATAAATTAGCTGAGTGTGTTTTTAGTTGTGTTTGCATCTTCTAATCTGTTCCATTGATCATTGGGTCTGTTTTTATGCCAGTACCATGTTAATTTTATCACAATAGCTTTATAGTATAATTTCAGGTCAGGGATTATGATGCCTCCTCCATTTTTTTTTCAGGGGATTGAGGTTTGAACTCATGACGTTGCACTTGCCAGGCCATCACTTTTGCCATGGAGCTATCTCTCCAACCCCTCCTGTATTTCTTTTGTTTCCCAAGATTGCTATTGATATTCTGGGTCTCTTCTGGTTCCAAATGAATTTTAGGAATGCTTTCTCTGGCTCACTCTATCTTAAGATTCAAGGGAATATGAGGGTTTTAAACTTTCTGAAGCAGCACAATAATGATTGCTCTCTGGGAATAGAGAATTAATGCTGCATCTCTGTGTTTGGAGGTTTCCTGACAGGAATGACTATTAACTACCTTAGTGGCAAAAGGTGACATTGTGCTCTGTGTAGCAGGCCACTGAAGAATGTGGTGGTTCTTAACATATTGCTTATACTGATAGCCTCTGCCTTTTTCCTTTGCTTCTTCTTTACTATTTCTAGTGTCTCATGTACTCATCTAATCAGGGTCTTAATATTCTTTGGTATTTTTCACCCTACTGATACAGATTACTAAATAGGCAGTTACATCTTTCCAGAGCTACTTTGATTGAGGATAGCTGTCTATATTTTTGTTTGTGACAAGTTAAAAGCTGGTATCTCCTACTTAATTTCGTGTGAGTATTACCCTATAGGGATATATCTATCAGATTGTATTTTTTTCATTTACATGTTAATAAATCTTTAGGTTTCTTCAACTTGACAATCTTTTTTTGTAAGTAAAGATCATTAGGAATGCTTCTAATGCTATGGAAAACCAGCTCTTCACTATTCTTGGTGAAGAATTCTATTCCAAATTTGTGCATGAAACAATTCAGTCAAGAAACATAGATCGTGGAGCAGAAGTGTAAGTAGAATTTATTCTAAAACAAACATAAGCTGGGCGTGGTGGCACACGCCCATAATCCCAGCACTCGGGTGGCTGAGGCAGGAGGATCAGTGCGAGTTCGAGACCAGCCTGGACTATCAAAGTGAGCTCAAGGCCAGCCTAAATTGCATAGTGAGACCCTGTCTCAAAAAGACAAAAAATAAAAATAAAAATAAAACAAACGTAGAGATTTAAACCCTCAAGTTGAAAGGTGAGCAATAGTACAAAGAAATATGCCTGGAATAGAAATTTGCATATCTCTTCATATAAAGGAGACTCTTGTCTGTGTTTTGGGGAACTATGATGATTATATATGTGTCATTCATGGCACATATAAGCTTATTGATATTTCCTTAGATGTTCCTTTGGAATGTCAATTCTAAAAATATTTTTCTTGTTCCTTTTAAGAGGTCAGTGTTTCTTCAAGGATGTTAATCATATATGAAAACTTATAAAAGAAATTTATAATAGATAACTTCTAATCTATATCAGATCTCAGACCAAGATGAGATGGTTTCTAAAAAAAGCTTTCCTTTCTAATATTATTGAATTGTCAGCTATGGTGACCAGGAATGCTATCTGCTTTGTTCTGAAAATTGTTGGCCATGAAGTGAGTTATCAGAATGCATAAAATATATAACCTTGAAATGTCATGACACTGGATGGGATTGTTACTTGTGTCTGAGACCTAATAAATTATTATCATATTATTACTGTAGTTTTGGTTCATGTAGCAATAGCTGACAAAACATGCTACTTTGGACCTCCCTAGTCACACAGACATGCTAATATCTAACTATCTGCTTATCACTATCAATAATTATGCATGTCTTTTATGAAAATGTACTTTCTTTCTCTAAGGTAAATACTTGGAACACAGTGGCTGCCCTAGTCACACAGACAGGCTAATATCTAACTATCTGCTTATCACTAATCAATAATTATACATGTCTTTTATGAAAATGCACTTTCTTTCTCTAAGGCAAATACTTGGAACACAATGGCTGAATTATGTCAAAGATGTAAAATTAGTATTGTAAGAAACTGTCAGACTCTTTTGAACAAATTGTGTCATTTTTACTGCCACCAGCATGATATGAGAGTTTCCTGTTCTGCAACCTTGTCAATGAGTGATATGATTGTTTGTTTGTTTATGCAGTTCTGGGGATTAAGCCCAGAGTATATGGATTGACATTTATCTCCAGTGCTTTCTTGTACTTCTGAGTAAAAGTTGCTAAATTTACGAGGCTGTTCATGAATTTGTGATCTTTTCTTGCTTCAGCCTCTCAGAGCACTGACATTATAGGCATGTACCACCAGCCTGACTTGTCAGTGTTTTAAACTAGAGATTTAGAGAGATTTTGTAATTTTGATTTGCATCGCCATAATGGTTAATGACATTGAATGTTTTTCTTTTGAAAGAAACGTTTTTTGGGTAGCCTGCTCAGCCCACCCTAGGGGCAAGGCTGACGATCCCTGCACACTTGCTTAAACTTGCCTAAGCAGGCACTTTAGAACACTGAGCTATCTTGCCAGCTCATGTTGAACAATTTTTCATGCACTATTTGATGGTTACATATGTTATTTAATAGAATGTCCATTAAAATACGTTGCCCAACTGGTATGTTGGGGCAAAGCCATATCTGAGCATTCAAGAGGCTAAAGAAGGAGGATTACACTAGCCTGAACTACACTGTTAAACTCTGTCCAAAGAGAGAGAGAGAGAAAGGAAGAAAGAAAGAAAGAAAGAAAGAAAGAAAGAAAGAAAGAAAGAAAGAAAGAAAGATCTTTTTATTTAGCTCTGTGGTTTTTTTTCTATATTTGAAGTAGCAGTCTTTTATCAGTTATACAACCTTCAGACTTGTGTGTTCATTTTCTCAAGAGCATTTTGGAATATTTAAAATATTTAACTTTGAAACATTCAAATTTATTAAAGCATCATTCGTATTTCAGCTAGGGAGTCTTCACTTAACTGAAGATACCAAGCATTTTCCTCTCTGTTTCAGAGCTTCTAAAAACTGTGATCCTATATTGATCAGCTTTGAATTACCTTTTTTATGGTGCGTTATATAGATCACAGTTTGTATTCATGCATGCAGACATACAGTTGCATTGGTATAATGTATAGAAAATGGTATACATTTTTTTGTCTTTTTTGAGACAGGGTCTCACTATGCAGTTCAGGCTGGCCTTGAGCTCACTTTTCTAGCCCAGGCTGGTCTTCAACTCACACCAATCCTCCTGCCTCAGCCGCTCAAGTGCTGGGATTACAGATGTGTACCACCATGCCTGGCTACATTCTTTAATGATTAGATTGCACCATTGCAAAAATATCAGTTTTACAGGATTTTGGGCTCAATTATTAGAGTGCTTGTTCCAGTACTTTGATCTACTTTGTAACTTGATCTCAGTGTGCATGTTCATGAGTATTTTAACTTCATAGGGAATCTTGAAATGAGGTAATGTTTGTCCTCCAATTTAATGTTTTTCAAAGTAGTTTTCATAAACTAGTTTCTTTGTTTTTCCACGTGAATTTTAAAATCTGGACTTCAACTTCTTTGAAAAATATTGGCAAGTGTTATCATTTAGTTTGTACTAAGTATATAGATCAGTTTGAGTAAAATAGATCCAAACAATAATGAATCTTCCAAATCATGAATACAGTACGTATCTATATTTAGATATTCTTTATTGCCTCTTAGCAGTGCTTTGTGTTATTCAATATATGAGCTTTACCCAGGCATGGTGGTGCACGCCTGCAATCCCAGCATTTGGGAGGCTGAGGCAGGAGGATCAGTGTGAGTTTGAGACCAGCCTGGGCTACAAAAGTGAGCTCAAGGCCAGTTTGAACTGCATAGTGAGACACTGTCTCAAAAAGACCAAAAAAAAAAAAAAAAAAACAAAACATGAGCCTTGCACTATCTGGCTGGGCTATTCCTAAGTACTTTGTGTTCCTGATGGTCTTATCAATGCATGTATTTATTTATTCATTAATCGATTGCTTTTTTGAGACAAGGTTTTATATGCAGTTCAGGCTGTCCTTGAGCTCATTATATAGCTCAGTCTAGTGCCAGACTCATGACTATCCTCCTGCCTCAGCCTCCCAAGTGGTGAGATAGAACCCTGAACCGCCATACATGGCCTTACTGCATATATTTTTTCTGAGTATATTATTTTCATTGATCTGTTACCAATACATATTGAACACCAGCTGTTGACTAATCATTTAGGTTAATATCTCACTAAAACTACTGACTCTGAAACAGAAAATTTGTGTGCTCTAAGTACAAATGCTTGTAATTCTATATCAGCTTTTAGAAGTCATTTAAAATATACTTAACCTAAGGAAAAAAAAACTTTCACAAGCAACTCTACAGGTCAGCTCCACGAAAACATACCAGTAGAATAGTTTAGTAGCTTGTAATTTTTTATATGGTAAAAATGAAATCTGCTGAATTTGGGTTTTTCTTTGTTAACACCTTGCCTAGGAATTCACGTGATTTTATGACTGACAGCTGAAGTGGGGAGATGACATATAAGTACATGTGTATGTATGTATTTATGTATATGTATGTGTGAACTGCTGAAGCTATCAGGAATATATAGTGTGAGATATATATGACTTTCTGGTTCATGCAATGAAACAAGCCAGGCTGCTGGTTGTCTGCTTTTTCTAGATTGCCTAGCATGGTTACCATGGTTACCAGTCACTTCTGTAGGATTTGGTGCAGAATGAATATAAAGTCTTGGGTTTTGCCTGAATCATTTATTAGGATAAATTTTAAATGCTCTTTTCAGAATTCTCATATAGCTTCCAAAATTATTTCTTGGCAGCTAAATGCAGGGTAGATGTTTCCTGTCCGTTTTTATTTATTTATAAATATATTAGTAAAGATTCACTAGAGAAACAGATTTAGTATCGATTATGATTTAATGATTCACTAGAAGAACAGAATATACATATTACAAAATACCCTAACAATAATACCTGCAGAACTGTCAGGTGCAGAATGATGCAAAAGCTGTCTATATGTTGGAGAGCCAAAAGATAATGTCAGAAGTGTTTAGCATGTTCATATCTGGAAGCCAAATAGTTTAATTAAAGCTGTAGAGTCTGCCCTGGAATATTATAGATGGGCATCCAAAGTTGATGGTAAAACCGCAGTTTCTCCAATGAAGCAAAAGCAAGAATTCCTTCTTTTGCCCATTTTTTTCCCACCCAGACTACAAACCTATTTGCTGGTTCTGACCCACGGTCAGTCTTTCATCTTCAGTCAGTCATTCAGTCATACCCAGAACTGTACCACAGATAGGTGTTTCTTGTTCAAGATAGTGTCATATTTTAAATGTTTATTACAACCTAACCACTGTGAACTTGAGAAGCAGACACATTTTTAAACCATACCTACTCTCCTGATATAATAGCAAGTTCAGGACTATATATGATACAATTAACTTGCATTCGAACAACAATGTACTAATTCCCTCTTCAGAGTAGAAGGCAGTTTTTCTTTTGGTGATGCTTCCTCTTAACACTTCATATGGATTTAATAACACTTAAGTTGTCTCCCTAGTATGAGAATCTGAAAGAGAAAATAAAATCTGAAGGGTCCAATATGTACTGGGAAAAGGGAATGAACTTGTTCCAATGGAAATAATTACTGAGATGAGGACAGGAGAGGGAGTGGGGGAAAGAGATTTATCTATATATGTAAGCAGGATGATTTGGACAACTGTATTGTGAATTTCTTCTGGTCTATGGGAAGGAACAGTTAATGTTTAATTTGTTTTGTCTTCTTTGTTCCTTTTCCTCTCTCTTCTTAATTTCTTATAACATTTTTTCTTTTTCTAATTTTGCATGCATATATCTGGTAATCTGAACAACCAAGTTGAAGACATTATACAATACAGCAAACATTATCAAATTCATATTATTTTGTCTAGTAAAATTCTGTATCATTTCTGGTTTTTGTTACTATGTATTCTCCTTTAAAAAATAAAAAGTAGGGGCCAGGGAGATAGCTCAGTAGAATAAGTGCATGCCTGGCAAGCACAGAGCCCTGAGTTCAATCCCTGGTACAAAAAAATAGGACTTAAGGACCACTACTAACTTTATTAATATTATATTACATAAGAAAATAAAAATGCTTGCATAATAATACATGGACATACATACATAAGGATATTAACAAAATAGAAGAGAACTATTACAACTACAATCCTTGTTTCACAGGGATGTATCTTGTGGGTTTTTTTTTTTGTTTGTTTGTTTATTTATTTTTATGGCTGGCTCAGCCTGCCCTGAGGGCAGGGCTGGCGCAGCATGTGGTGCCAGGGATCGAACTGAAGTCCCTGCAGCCGCCTAAAGCTTTCATAAGCAGGCGCTTTAGACTACTGAGCCGTCCTGCCAGGCCATACACAAAGAGGCAGAATTTTCTTTTCTTTTTTCTTGTGGGACTGGGGTTTGAACTCATAACCTTGCACTTGCCAGGCAGGCACTTGTGCCATGGAGCTATCTCCCCAGCCCCTCTTGTGTTTATAACTACCTTCTACTTCTCATTCTGTATTTTGTTAGCCTTCACTAAACACATTAGCTGGTCCTGGACCTTTCCCCAGCTGGCTGACCTATGCTTTCACTCCTGAAATATTTGAAGTACTTGTTATCCTTCCTGAAATATGTTGTAATTTTCCACTGACCTTAGTAACAATTTATGGTAATAGTAGAAGGTACCTAAGGGATCTTCTGTATGCCAACATACATTCTTCCTTTCTTGAATAACAATCCAAGTTTCACTTGATAGGCTGGATCACTTGACCCTGCCAATACCATAAATCCATTTTAGCTTATTTATTTAGAGGCAAGAGGAGCTCCAGATGACCAGGGTAGGGTCTTAGTTTCCAGTTCAGTAAAGTCATTGTTGTACATTCTGGTACATGTCTTCCCCCTTTTGCAACTTAGACTTCTAGGTCAGGAGAGTACAAGGTCATGGCAACAGGAAGCAAAACATTTGCCAATGGGTCTTTAGAGGTAATGGTGAGTGGTCCCATTCTGACTTTTACCCCTTGATTCTTGGACCTATGTATCTTTGTTGTGAGAGATAGAGTACCACATAGCAAAAGTTGATTAAAATTTCACCCAGGTATTGTTAACTAGTTGACATTGTACCTGCATTTTTGTGTGTGTGTGTGTGTGTGGAACTGGGGATCGAACTCATGACCTTGCACTTGCCAGGTAGGCACTTGTGCCCCTGAACTATCTCTCCAGCCCCTATGTACCCGCATCTTTAAAGGGTTGTTCCACATTTTTATCGATCCTACTGTTTCTGGATGTTGAAGAAAATGGAAATACCAATGCTTTACATGATCTTGAGCCTATTGCTGCACTTCTTTGGTCATGAAATATGTTTCTTGGCCAGAAATAATGCTTTATGTGGAATAATATAAAAGTGAGTCAAGCATTAAGTCAACAGATGATTATTTTCACATAAGCATGATGTGCAGGGAAGGTAAATTCCTCCCTACGATAAGTGCCCGTGTCAATACAATAAAACGGTTTTCTTTTCATGAAGGAAGTGGTCCAGTACAATCGAGCTGCCACCAGATCACAAGTTGATTATCACAAGAATAATGCCATTTTGCAGACTCAATATTGGTCTCTGTTGATAGCATATCTTACATCCATGCTGCTCACACCTCCATTCCTGACACCCTGGCTTTGACTCTAGTTGGTTTAATTTTTTATGTGATGTCTAGTTTTTTAAATGGTTTATGCTGCATAGCTAGGAATTTAGTATGGTAAGCCTTTATGAGCTTCCTTTTTCATCATAAATGTTTGGTATTCTACAAGAGTTACTTGTATTTTAAACTATTCTTGTGTTTGGAAAATTTTCTTCCATCATTTTTGTGATCATGACTCCTTGCTGTGTCAAATATAGTTTTACCAGAGAAATGGCAATAACACAAGATATAAAACTATTTAACAGGGGCTGGGGAGATAGCTCTGTAGAATAAGAACTTGCCTGAAAAATGCAAGGACCTGAGTTCAATCCCTGGTTAAAAAAAAAATCCTACTAACTTCCTCATTGCTGAGACAGAATACCTGACACCTATGAGTTAAAGGAGGAAAGATTTTGTTTTTTAGTTCAGAGTTCAAAGAAGTTTCAGTCCACAGTCCATTGGCTCCAAGGCAGTGCAGCTTGGCAGAGAGGCAAGGTAGAGGAGAACCACTTCACAGCAGTGTGAATAGGAGGCAGCAAGCAGTGGTCCAGATTTTTATCTCATCTAGGCTAAAAGTGTATTGATGGTGCCACCCACACCTAGGGTGAGCCTTCCCGTTGTCCACATCCATGACTGTGCTAAACTTATCAAGGTTCTGATTTATTTATCACACATCCTTGGTTCATATTCAGACATCCTAGGTCCAGACATTACTGAAACTCCCCACTCATGATGCATGAAACTCTGAGGAGAATAGAGATATAAGCCATAACACCACCCTGGCACATATGCCCATGATTCTATGTAGTTAGGATCTAAGATTGTGGTAGGTGAAAGGTTCTTTCTTTCTTTCTTTCTTTCTTTCTTTCTTCCTTCCTTCCTTCCTTCCTTTCTTGCACTTGTCAGACAAGTGCTTATTCTATTGAGCTATCTCCCCAGCCCCCAGTTTTCTTAACATGTTTCAAGATATCTACCAGAAATTGTATGATTGTTTTTCTCTTACAACACTGTATAAGAGTTCTCTCAACCCTACATTTTCCATTTAAAGAAGATGCAGCTTTTTAAACAAATTCATTAAGTGAGGGGCTTTTTTAAAGCTCTAGAATCATTCCAGTAAATAATGTGAGGCATTATATGGAAGCCCTGTATTTTGATGTAGAATTTCACATGTGAAATATGATATTTTACAGGCAGAGAAAATCAACAATGATCTAACTTTTGAATGTCACTATAGCACACAAGCAAATATTAATAATATTTTAAATATCCCTTATTTGCACAAATATTGAAACCCAAGTGCTCTTTATGGAGAGCCCTTCTTCATCCTCCTTGCCACAAAGGAAGTATTTGTTTGTAATCCCATGGAATATTATTGAAATTCTAATGAGTTAATTCCAATCTACCACTTCCATTGTAACCCATGAATAGAATAAAGACACTAAGGCATATTTGTGTTTATGAGGAGCCAAGGAGTTCTAAGTCCAGCCATAGTGATGGCTATCTCAAACAAAGGCCTCAACCCAGGGCCAAACGCAGGTTTTATTAATTCGTGAAGGAAGGAGTGGCTTGAGGATGAGTGACTGTGAGAATCTCGGGAAATAGGTGAGTGCTGGGGGCTGGGCTAGATCGGAGTCCTGAAATCGCCTCTGCAATATGCAGAGAGAAAGCTAAGCAGAAAGAGGAATTTGCATAACACAACTGAGATAGTATCTGATAATTTGGGATCAATGTTTCGGCTCTGATGTATAATCCCGAGGAAGTCATAGCTTCTATCTTGATCCCAGCCTCCTACTGGTTCATATATATGAACAATGGGGGTCTGAGAAAACACACCTATTGTCTTCAAATGCTACCATCAGCACCTCTGCTGAGCCAATATGCATTGCTTAAAACCAATTGAAAAAATAAAGAAAAGTACAAGCTGGCTTAGTACGTGGAAATAGGGTCAGGCTTAGCTAAAATGAAGACAATTAATTGATCCTCCTTCAAGGAGAGTTGCCCATGTGGTCCCCCTTACACTTAACTTGTGCATTTTTTAACACATTGGTGAAAGGATTTTAGAAATCATTAGTTAAATGCTTAATGTCATGCTCTTTGACAGTGCCACTCATTGGAACTTATCCTCCTCACTTTACGAAGGTCTCTTCCACCATCACTCCTATGTCCACACAGCTCAAGTCCACAAAGCTTTTACTAGCTGGCTTAGTGGATTCAGGACACTTAGTCCTGCTCTGTCTTTCCATCTAAATAGTAAAATCTGTCTCAACTGTACAACTGTCTTGGGCCATAGAGAAACCTTGGTATACATTAGCACTGTAGGTCCCTACTCGGACATACTTGTAGACCTCTTCCCTCATGCCTGTCTTGGGAAAGTCACCTTTTTTTCTCCTTTCTTTGTGTTCTCAGGGGCCACTCTTCTCTACGCCACACCAATAGTCCTAGCATTTCTTTCTTTCTTTCTTTCTTTCTTTCTTTCTTTCTTTCTTTCTTTCTGGGACCAGAGTTCGAACTCATGACCTTGCACTTTCCAGGCAGGCACCTGTGCCATGGAGCTATCTCACCAGCCACCTAGCATTTCTTCAAACTTTACCTTTTCATAAAGGATAGAGTAGACATTAGTTGCAGAGAGCTTCTACCTATAGATGTAACATAAGCCTTCCCCATGGAAAGGGGAATCCTGGGTCCCAACAGCAGCAAAGATAAGCATAAGAATGGAGTTTAACCATCTTAACAGTATGAATGTTGACATGTTTGCTACAGATCTTCCAGCAGCAACTCAAGATGTCCTAGTTGGCAAGCTTTCTCCTTGTCTCTGGTAGTGGGGCTGGTAAGCAATCTCTATGCCATTCATCTCCATGGTTAGGAGTACATGTTTTGTAGCCACATTTATTGATGAATAGGGCACAGCAATAGTGTTCCTATGAGTGTTAATTCAACCTTTAAAATGACAAAGTTGGATCTGGATCCTCTAAACAAACAGGCCATAAATTTTCTTGTCTTTCTTCTCCAGAACAGGGAAATCATGTGGCTCTTTGACATCACCGCTCAGCAAGGGTCTTTCACCTGGAAAGCAGATCAGAATCACCTTCAGAATCTCTTCTAAAATTTCAGTTAAAACTCACCCAAGGATGTCAAAAAAGCCTTCTATATTGAAGGCCATTCAAGTTATGAAGTTCTAATATGAGTCTTGAAAAATATATGCCAATCTGGTGCTAACAGCATATGTAAAAGCAAGGAACTTTAATATAGCAGTAGGTACTGTATTAACAGTTTTTGTCTTTATTGACAATCTGTCCACTTGTTTCCTCAGTCATATCTTTTGGATGAATGATTTCACATAGTCATTAAACTTACAGACTCACAGATCTTGTTCCTCTACAGGACTCTGTATTGTAAGAGCTTAAGAGAAAAGCATACTTCCATGAGTAACTTGAGGTTAAAATAAAAGTATACAAAGTAGGTTATAAAATGGAGTTGGACTTGGCTTGCTTATTTCTGTTACTGAAACCAAAATCCTTGAATCGAGAGATGATATGGTGAATGATTAATGACACCCTGTTTTCATAACGTACCAGGTGAAGAGGCAGCCCTGGAGCTACCCCTGCTTCACTCTAAATTACATTCTGTAGAACAAAACATGCCTCATCTGTGATGAAGGATGTGTGCTTTCTTAAAATAAGGTGTAGGAAGATTTTAGATACGTGTCAGCTCATAAGAAGGCTGAAAAAAAGAAGGGAACCTTTAATTCAAGAAATGAGTAAAAAGTGTGGTCCTAAATGAGATTATACTCCAGTGACAGGTAACAGAACAAACTCTTACCAAATTGAGCAAAGGGTAAGAGAGATAGGTAGGTGGGTGGCTGTTGTCTCTTAAAACAAAGGGCTGGCCAAATAGCTCAGCAGACTAAAGCACCTACAAGCAGGTTCATGGGCTGAGGGTTTGATCCCTGGACCTCCCAGGCCAGCCCTGCCACCCAGGGCACTCTGAGATGGCAATTGAAACTGGGCGTGACAGTGTATGCCTGTAATCCCAGCACTTGGGAGGATGTAAACAGGCAGATCACTATGAATCCAATTTAGTAGTGAGGCCCTGTACACCCTTCCCTAAAATAAAAACAAAGCAAATGTGTCACAGGGGATTGTAAGGATGTGGATGAAAAGCTCTGGCTAAGTGAGATGCTGACCTTGGTTGTTTAGAGCATTTGAACATGATTTCATAAACTAGAATTAGAACTGAGTCTTGCTGAATCCCAGCTCTGTGCCTCCCTAAATTAATGCAAATTGTGTTTGAGGACAGACAAAATTTGTTATTGCTATTTTGTTGACACTGTTTCCTTGTGATAAGGGAGGGGACTATCAGTGCTATGTTACAGGGTCCTCCTAAGGATGGACTGCCACCTGTTGTGTGGAAAGCAAACCCTGTGCAAACGGAAGCCTTCCATGTTAATGGAACCCTGTGGTGCTTGAAAATGGAGGGATAAGGTGACGCTGTATTTTTACCAGAGCCAAGTATCCTGCACAAAAGACTGGGTCCATAGGCTAAGGATAAGAAGGGCTTGGAGGAGGAGGAGGAGGAGGAGGAGGAGGAGGAGGAGGAGGAGGTGGAGAAGGAGGAGGAAGAGGCTGTTTTTGAGAGAGTTTCTGAGACATAATTTTTATCTGCTTTCCAAACAGCTTCAGTATTACCTGGCCTGCTCTTCCTCCCAGGGTCTATATTTGGACCTGAGCCTCAGTTGCTATGCAACTGTCTTCCTCTGAGCTCACAGTATGATTTAAAATAATGTGTCTCAGTAGCTGTTTCCATAGAGACCTGGAAACAAAATGACAGACTGGCGATGGGGAGCACATGTAGGGTGCATGCAGAGACATGGGGTCTTGAAGTCCAATGGCCTGATCGCTGGGAAGGGACATTTACAGTATAGATATGTGAGCTACCACGATAAGGGATAAATTCAGAGTCGTGTGGCAATTGCAATTCTCAGATACAGATTTGGAGGATGGGCATGAGAAGGAAAAGAGGAGGGGAAGGGAGAGCAACAGCCTGAGCCAGTTAAGCAAACCTCTTTTCCAACCCTCAGAGGCGTCTGAAATCACAAAGAATCGAGCAAAGAGAAGGGAACTAGGAGCTGCAAGGACAGTGGGAGGAGAACATGGGGAAGGAGTCTAAAATTTCACTGCTGTCAGAGGACCCTGAGCTGAACTGCACTACAGGGAGAAGAGTAAATGCTCCACCAAGGAGGACAATAGAGGCTTCAGAATTTGATGGATAAAGGCAGCAGGACTGGTGGCCCGGCAGGATGGCTCAGTGGTCTAACTGCAGGGACTTCGGTTCGATTCCCGGAACCACATGCTATGCCAGCCCTGCCCTCGGGGCAGGCTGAGCCGGCCATAAAAATAAATAAACAAACAAAAGTTCTGAAACAAGAAAAAAAATAAAATAAAATATTTTTTTAAAAAAAAAAAAAGACAGCAGGATTGGAATTGGGCAGAGGCTGGTCCTTTCCTCATACCTGTCTGCATGCAGCTTATGAGAACTGGCATACTGTTCACAGTCTTAGGCTCTTTCACTCCCAAACTGCGGTGTAGGGCAAAAGAATACATTATGGTTTATATGTGCAAAATCCTCTCGAAGCCTCACTCGCTTAGAGATGCAGCTTCTGGGAGGTGGTCGCGTCATGATATTATAACCGGCTTTCTATGATTGGCAAGACCTGGCTGGAGGCAGGTCGCTGGGGGCGTGATCTGGACAGTTACTGCCCACAAATGCATTATCACTTTTATTTCCTTCTGTCTGTTCATATAACTTCTCATACCTCCTTTCCCTCCTACATCCTGTCTGGGAATTAAAATTAAACTATCAAAGCTATTTTATATTATTCTTCTTCTTTTTTGTTTTTATTTTGTTATATCATTTCTTAATATTATTTGTATTTGTTGTTTATGTTTCATTAATCATTGTAGTTTTGTCATAAGTATTTCTATGCATATATAGTTTGAATAAAAATTGGATGTTGTTATACATCAAGTTGGTATATGTGCATATTATGTTTGTGTATGTGCAGATAGAAGTAATTACTACATGAAGCAAAAACATGTGTCTCCTCACATATACTTTTTTTAAATGAGTCCATGAATTCTACCTTCATCAAATTGTCAGTGTAGAATACTTCATCATTCACCGTAGTCATTGTGCTGCATGTAAAATCTCTAGACTTATTCATCCTGCATAATTGTAATTTTATATCTGTCCAAAATCTCTTTCCTCAATCTACCCCACCTTTAGCAGTGACTATTCTACACTCTCTTTCAATGAGTTCGAGTAGTTTAGATCCCGTATATAACTGGAATCACGCAGCATTTTTCTTTCAGTACATGGCTTATTTTACCTAGCTCGAGGTCTCACGGTTCCACCCATATAATCACAAATACCAGAATCTACATTTTTTTTGAAATCTCAAAAATCCTTTATCTAGACAGGGACTTCTCCCACAGGACACAGAAAAGTTAGGTGGCAGTTATTAACACACATTCTTGCCAAATAACTGGACATTAGACTACAACAGGCAGCAGGGAGATGCTGAAGGTCTCGCCAGCATGTACATTTTCAGAGCTAAGTAATATTGTATGCACACACAACAAAAAATTACTTATGCATATTATAAACAGACATGTGGATATCTTGGATATTGTGAATAGTGATACAATGAAAATGGGAGTTCAACTGTGTGGAGGGTCACCTGAGCAGCTCTCTTTGAAAGAAGAGTGACTGTCTCCATTTCGACTGAGTCTGACCATATTTCCTCCTATTGTTACGTAAGAGCTGACTAGGAGTTCCGTATATCCTTTCAATTGGCCTTAAGCAATGTATAGTGGTCTAGCTGAGGTGCTGCTGACAGCCTTTGAATGTGGCATGCATCTTTCCCTGGTAACCTACACCTCCTGCTCTTTAATATGAGCTGACTTGAGACAGGAGGAAGAGCCAATGCTCTGTGCTGTCAGCTGGGAGTGAGCCTAGAGACAGAGGCTATGACTTCCTGGGGCTTGAAAGACTACATCAAAGCTGAAGCAGAAGACTGTCCAAAACATTAGATACTATCTCAATAGCATTATACAGATTGTGCTCTCTGCAAAAGGAATTTAAAATTACCAGCAAGACAAATAATCATATCGTGCCCTTCCTACTTGCTCATTCCTAGGCCTATTCCTCAACAAGGCTACAATCCCAGAGGCCTAAAAATCAATCAGCCATGCCAAATGGATATTACTCATATAACCTCTTTTAACAAACTGCAGTACATTCATGTTTCTATAGACATCTTTTTACATCCGATCCGTGCTACCTGTCATTCAGGGGAGCGGATTCGACATGTCATACAGCACTGTACACCAGCTTTTGCTACATTAGAAATGCCTTGAAAAATAAAGCCTAATAATGGTTCTGCTTATGTTAGTAAATATTCTCAGAGCTTTCTTGATAAATGGAACATACAGCATGTTACAGGAATCCTTTATAATCCCCAAGGTGAAGCAATAATTCAGCATACTCATCCTAAATTTTAAAAAGTCAACTAGCTAAACAAAAGAAGGGGAGCATACAGGGTCAGAATTCTCTTCCAACATATTTAAATTTTCCTACCTATATTTTAAACTTTCTAAATCTTGCTCCTGTTACCAGATATGCTACACTAGGGACAAGGATCTAACCATTTTCAGAGATCTTTACCCCCTATAGCATGGTGGGACCCCCAAACAGGTGTATGGAATCATCCAGCATCACTCTTAAATTGGGGCAGAGGGTATGTGTGTATTTTCACAGGAGATGTAGAAAGATTATGGATCCCATCCCAATGTGTGTGCCCATGGACTGCTCAGTACTGTGACAAATCATCATTTGGAAGTACTGAGATACTTTAAACCACCAATCACAGGCTTCCAGTGTCTCAGTATTGGAAAGCCTCATCACCAACGACGAAAGAGACCTTACCACTACCCACTGGAGCAGTTCCATGATCTATGTGCAATGCATGGGTGTAACACATCAGACCCTCTGTCAAGACCTCAAGCAATGGACCTGACAGATCATCATCCACTGTCATGGAAAGGCCTGAAAAACTGTTCATGAGGTGCACCATCTTGTTGACCACCAGGCTTTGATTCAATTATCTGAAAATCTTTTCACTGCCATGCTTGCTCTTCTGGCTGCTACAGTATGTATTCTTCTGGTTCAGGGAGAGGAGTATTGGGCCTATATACCCAATCCACCCTTTCTTAGACCACTTACCTGAATGGACTTGTCCCCAGAAATTTTCCATTCTATAGAAAGCAGTACACCCACATATACTATACTGCCTGGCCCACAAATTTTAGTGCATTTACAAAAACAGACTAAGCTTAATGTCACAACTCACTTTATGTTTCCACCCTCGTGTGTAGCCCTTCTACAAAAGGATTCTGGATCTTGTACGACAGTTATGGATCAGACATGGAAAGTACAATTGTCTAAAGGTTGATTGGCTCTACTAAGTTTAAGTTCTATTCCCACAGAGGGCAACATTTTAAGAAATTGTAAATCTACCATTCCTTTCTGTATTTCAGAAGCTCTTGCCCCTCAGTTTCAGGAAGGTGATTTAGGCCTAGGGCAGACTTGCAGAGATTGATACCATGGACAGGCCATATGCAAATTTAATTATTGCTTCATAGACTGGTCCCCTACAGGATCCCTTCTAGGCAAAGAACAGGATTGGCACAAGATTTCTTTTGCAAACTCCACTGACCATATCCTGATCTCAGAGGCCTTGTCCAATGTTACATGTAAGATAGAGGCCACAATCCTCCCATCCCCAAACTCATTATCAGTGACAAAAATGGGCCCATACAACATACTTTATGGAAGCTGGTCCTTCCCTTTCATGCTGGACAGTTGTAGACAGGACATCTGCAGCCAGTAAATGGAGGAAAGGTCAAGGTAGTATTGCAAGATCATAAATACATAAAAGTTATGATCTTCATGTATTATTGATAGAGAAGAGAGAGTGGAAACCAAATATGTTTTCATGTACTAATAGTTATCTAATGCATTGCATCATGCTTGAACGTCTTTCCAACCACTCCACGGTCATAATCATGAGCAGAATGCCTGGAGTTTGGCTTTCTGTCAATCTAACTGAGTTGTGGTATGATTCATCTATTTCCCTTGGTGGAAACCTTAATTAAAAGATTTAGCAAATGGAACAAAAGGATGCTGGGATTAATTATACTGTGGATAACTTCCTTAGTGCTACTGATAGCCAGCATAGCCATTGGCTCTATGGCATTAGTTCATTCAGTACAAACTGCCCACTTTGTAGACAACTGGATAAGAACCATTGATGACAGCTGGAAAATCCAGAGAGAAATTCATAACATAGATTACAAAATCAAGTGAGCATTTTAGAAACCTCTGTCCTTTAGATGGAAGATCAAATTGAAAGTTTACAATTATAACAACGTTTAAAATGCCATTATGATATGACTTGCTTTTGTATCACTCCTTTACTATGTAACAAAAGTCTTCATTCTTTGGGGCTAATCAAGAAACATATTCAAGGAACTATCCATCAAAATATTACTTTGGATATAGATGTTCTTCAGAGAAAAGTACTGTTAATGTCACAGCAGACAGCCATTTTTGATGCACAGAGTAAACACTGATATAAGTTTGCGGATGCTCTAGAGCAGTTAAGTCCATTTGCATATCTCAGGGCTCACTTTTGGTTTTATATTGGAATTGGTGCGCTCATTCTCTTGTTTATATGCTGCCTCATGAAAGTGTGTCACAGACGATTCTGAGCCCAATGACAGCTATGGGCATTGTGGCCCCAACTGACACTACTCTAGCTACTTCAAAACAAAGAAGGGAGAACTGTGGAGGACCGCCTGAGCAGCTCTCCTTCAAAGAAGAGCAACTGTCTCCATTTTGACCCTATTTCTTCATATTGAAATGTATAGAGCTGGCTAGGACTTCTCATTATCCTTTCAATTGGCTTTAAGCAATGTACATTTGTCCAGCTGAGGTGCTGCTGATAGTCTCTGAAAGTTGACATGTGTGTTTCCCTTGTAACCTACACCTGCTGCTCTTTCATGTAAGCCAGATTGAGACAGGATAAAGAGCTAAGGCTTTGCACTGGCAGTTGGGATTGAGCTTGAAGACAAAGGCTATAACTTCCTGGGGCTGGAAGGACTACATCAAAGCTGAAGCACCAGACTGCCCAAAACATTAGATACTATCTCAATAGCATTATGCAGATTACTTTCTCTGCATAAAGCAGAGGTAAATGTTGGCCCCTTACCTATCTCAGCTCACAGTACTCTCCTACTTCCCACAATTCTCAGTCATTCCTCCTCATGCCAATCTTCCACTAAATAAAATGGGGTGAGGCCCTGGGTCAGTCTCTTTGTTCTGGAAAGCCATCTTCGAGGCTGGACTTATAACACCTTGGCTCCGCAATAATTATAAATATGTTTTATTGTCTTTATTTTCACCGTGGGTTGCATTGGAAGTGGTAGATTGGAATTACCTTGGTGAGATTCCAATAACATAACTCTGGGAATCCAAATGTTAACTTCTTGGACCAAATCAAGGACCTGGGAGTACAGTAGTATGTTAGATGTACTGTGGTCATATCCTTTCAATATATACCCACAAGAACAACTGGATTGCTGGATCATAGAGTAGTTCTATTTTTAATTTTTTAGAAATCAACATAGTGTTTTATATGTCTATTAATTTACATTCCAACTCTCAAATGTAAATGTTCCATTTCTTCTCTACCCTTACTAAAATGTGTTACCTTTTCCTTTTTATTAATAACCATCCTAACAGGTATGAGGTGTAGGATACTACTTGGTGTTTTTTATTTGCACTTCTTTGAAGACTAGTAATGTTTACCACCTTTTGATATACTTGTGGACCACTGTAATATCTTTGAAATAAATGTTTTTAGTTTCTTCACCTGTTTTGAATAAAGTTCTTTTCATTTTGGCATTTTGTGTGCATTTCATACACATTTTGGGCATTAAATATGAAGTATATTGTTTACAAACATTTTTCCCTTTTCATTTTGATTGCTCCTTTGCTATGCAGAAGCTTTTAGGTCTGATATAGTTCCATTTATTTTGCTTTTGTTGAGTTTCTGTTTCGATTTCTAAAACTCATTGCTAACATCATGTTTTCTTCTAGGCATGCTCTTATGCCTTGCATTTGCAGCCTCAGATACAGCCAAATTCATGAAGTTGCAATATACATCTGAAAAGTTCATGTATTAGCTAATATTAGGTATCATATTTTGACATATCTCTCCGTAAAATTTATCCTTGATGTTTTGTTGCTTAGACTCTTTCTATACCTACTAAATATTTCCCACATGATGGATTGAGGAAGCATGATAGAATATGATATTATTTAGGATATTTTTCATATTTCTCTTTGACAAATGACTGGATATTTAGGTGTGTGTGTGTGTGTGTGTGTGTGTGTGTGTGTGTGTACCAGTGTTCAAACTCATGGCCTTGCACTTGCCAGGCAGACACTTGTGCCACTATCACCTCAGCCCCAAATGACTGGATATTTAAATGTAAGTAGTATCTCCCTAGTTAATTTTAGGTTTTAGCATTATCAAATATATTTTTTGGCATTTAAACCATTTGCTTTTAAATTCTCCCCTATGAAATGCCAAGGTTATAATCCCTGATTTGTTTCAATGTATAGTCATATGTTATGTGGCTATTTAAAATTTTATACATAAATGCATGTCTCTGTTTTAGGAATGTCTCCTGAAATTAAATACTGTTAAATTTTCCTTAAGTAAAAAAAAGCTTAAAAGAAATATATTAAGATATTATGTATGCACATATATTTTATATATTCTACATATTTACCCATTAATTAATAAAAAGATGGGAAAAACTATCAATAAATAATTCATATAAGAACAAAAATACTAGTATGCATACATATTACACTTTCAGAAACACGACTGCAACGTTTTTTATATGATTTAAGTATATCCCAACAAAACTTTGTATGTTTAGTGTCTTGTTCTTCTAGATACTAGTAGTACTGATAAGGCTTGTAGAAACATTTAAGAAGTAGGGCCTGAACCGGGCATGGTGCGCATACCTGTAATCCCAGCACTTGGGAGGCTGAGGCAGGAGGATTGGTGGGAGTTTGAGACCAGCCTGGGCTAGAAAAGTGAGCTCAAGGCCAGCCTCAACTGCATAGCGAGACCCTGTCTCAAAAAGACAAAAAAAAAAAAAAAAAAAA
>PVJA010035344.1:0-21903 GCA_004027025.1 Myocastor coypus
TTTTTCTTCTTTTCCTTTTTCTTCTTCTTCTTCTTCTTCTTCTTCTTCTTCTTCTTCTTCTTCTTCTTCTTGTTCTTCTTCTTCTTCTTCTTCTTCTTCTTCTTCTTCTTCTTCCTCTTTTTTTTTTTGGTGGCTCTATGCTACATGGCCCATGGTAGGTCACGGTCACCAGGGCTTATCCTTAGCTTCTTTTCTGTGGTTCTCTACTTTCTCCTTGGTTGCCACTCCTGTGGCTTCATCAAATTGGAATTCAAATTCAAAACCAGTCCTGGTGGGCCAGCGAGATAGCTCAGCAGTCTAAAGGGCCTTCTTAGGCAAGCTTAGGCACATAGAAAGACCACAGTTCTAGTCCCTGGCACTGTATGCTGTGTCAGCCCTGCTACACCCCAAGGACAGGCTGCTGGGCTGAGCCAGCCACAAAACAACAACAACCACAACTACAAAAGCAATCCTGATCTTTATCTGAAGTTCTAGCTACATGTTTAACTGCCACCTAGATGGATGCTGAGCACACCAGCTCCCCTTGACGGACGTCAAGCTCTTCATCTGCGGCATAGCAGACCAGCCCAGGCCTGTGCGCACATCTTTAGCATGCTTGTCTATGCTGGGCAGTGTCACTGTTAGCACCCTGGTCTGCTAAACAAGAAGCCACTAATGATCTCTTCTTATTCATCAAGCTTAGTAACTAACAATTGCTCATTTTAAAAATCAATTTAACTTCTCAACTGCTGCATTTTCTTTTTCTAATTTATATTCTAATTTAATTTGCCATTGTCTCCCATAACAACGTCTCAGCCAATCTCTCAATTTCTAATTTCCCCTCTTTAACTCTCCTCTACCACATGACAAGAGAGGTTATCCTAAAATATTGGTTTGGTTATGTTTCCTGACTATCAATGTCCTCCAGCCTTGGCTCTCATAGCATACTGAGGAATGCATGGCACTCCAGAGGTGTTCTAAGAACTCCAAAATTAAATTATATTGTTGTTTTATTTAAGATAGGGCCTTGCTGTGTGGTTTGGGCTTGTCTTGAGTTCGCAGTGTGCCCACAGCTGGCCTCAAACTCTCGGTGAACCTCCCACATCAGCCCCCTGAGTGCTGAGATTAGAGGTGTCCACCACTGTGCTTAGCCAAAATTAAATTATAAATTGGATCATGAAAATACACACATGTAAAGACAAAGAGAAGAGCAAAGAGGAAAATCCATAGGAAGAAATACTATTACTAAAGTTTTTTCTGAAAATATATTGGGGAGCCATCTAATTTGCATATATAGACATCAATCTTAAGAGAACACTGTTTTCTTTTGTTCTTAAAGTATATCATTCTAAAAAAAAAAAGTATATCATTCAATTTGTTATTTTGTTCTCAAGGGATAGTTTTTTTTTCAGTCCATTAAGACCCAGAACCCCATACACAGGCTTTGGTGGGGATCGTGGGGTTGTGCCAGCAGGTCTAAATTGGGCTGGAGGTGTTCAGTCCTTGTGGGCTTCATGAGATGGACTCTCGAGGACCTTGCTGTGAATGACACAACTCACACAGTAGTGTAGCTTCACACACAGCTTGAGAAGCACATAACTGTCAAAGACACTTGTTCCAGAAATGTCCCCGATGGCAGCAGTCTCTACTATGTTCCCAGTGACAAACTTCTTCATGGCCTTATCCTTGAGCAAGCACCAGGTACTGTTTATGCCACAACTGTTTAGTAATTTCTCACACATTTAGTTTCTAAACATTTACCCATTGCCCCCTCTGTGCTAATATACTGGCTAATATAATTTCATAGTTCACTATTTAACAGTTGAAATGTCCTGAGCCTCTCCCAATAAGGGTGTCAATATGAATATTCCAAATAAGCAGTAGCCCCACTTAGCTAAATCTTTCTCATCTGGATATTATGCCAGCTTCCACATATAAATTCTCACCACTTGAAAAAAAAAAACTGTACTTAGTACAGTTTACATTGGCAGATGAAATGCTAGAAAGAAATGATAAAAATAGGGAGATGCAGTGAAAAGTTGAAAATCGGATCCTGGTAGACCAGAATGCTTTCAATATCTTTTTTTTTTTTTTTTTTTTTTTTTAATAACATTTACCTTTCTTCACCCTGTGTCCTAGTCTTTCTTTGTACACATCTACCTCCTTCCCTACCTCTGTAACCACACTCATAGTGTGCACTTGTGTGGCCATGTGCATGCACATCTGTGTGTGGATACATAGTGATGAAAGATCTTAAGTTGAAAAAAAGTCTTGAGTTCTGTTCTGAATAAAAACACTGTTACTGTCTAATTACACCACTCCAAGATGAAGCCCTGAATGATTTCACTTTCTCATATATAGAACACAGTAAGGTAATAATAGTAGCTGCCTCGTTCCCTTGTCTGGGGTAAAATGAGAATGGAACTGAAGCTTCTAGGTTGGTGTACAATCAAATCTACTGTTCAGTTAAGTATTATTACTATCGTTTCTTATTTTAAGACAGTTTGGATGACCAGCTCCCTCCTCAAACCTGCCAGGGAGAGATGACCCAGAATGCATTCCATAGCATGGGCATGAAAGCAAGACAGAGCTTGGCCAGTTCCGTGAATCCCTTTAAATCTGATGTTGTCCTCTACACAGTGAGGTTGGTAAGAGCCCATATCTACATGGTTAGTTTCCGAAAGAAATAAGGTAGAGCATGTGAAGGCTCCTGACCCAGTGCCTGTCACTTGGCATGAGCACCAGCTCCTTGAGGTCAGCCAGTCCTTTTGCTTCTCTTCCTTTGTCTGCTTGAGCTACTCTTTGGCAATGTCTGTGTCTGGTGTCTGTGCAAAACTCCCAGGGACTCAATATACCTGAATTGCTTTCAGCTTATCAAGGTTGACACTTCTATAAAAACAAACTTCTTTCCTCAGTAGGATGGAAAAGACACTGGTTTGATCATTATTCATAGGAAAGGCTTCATTTATTTAGTGGAGTAGAGGATGGAACCCAGGACCTAATGCATACTAGACCAGGGTTACAACATGGGCTACTCATCAGGTCCTAGAATGCCCATTTGAAAGATCCCATAGATTTCTTGAAAAGCCATATTCTTTTAACTTTCCTTATCATTTTCAGGGGTTGGGGAAATAGTTCTGAGGCACAAGTGCCTGATCGGCAAGTACAAAGTTGTGAATTCGAACCCTAGTCCCAGAAAAAAGAAAAAAAAAAAAAAAAAAAAAAAAAAAAAAAGAACTTCTTATCGTTTTCATTATTTCTCCACTTGACAATTAAAACAAGTTCTATTTTAGCTTTTTGCAATATTTTGATAAAAATTTTAGGTCCAGTAGCCAGTGGTGTGTGATTTAGCCAGTGGTGTGTGATTTTGGAAGTCTGATGCCAGTTTTAATGAATTTTCATAAGTTTGCTAATGAAAACAATTACAAAGTGGGGCTTTCTCAATAGAAAAATAATTAGAGGAGTCCTAGTGAACACTATTTTCGAGTTTTCACACTCTAAAATGGTGTAAATTTGTTTGAGTTGATTTTGCATTTATCCTTTCAGAAATGGGAAATAAACTTTTCTTTGGCTTCCGGAAGCTGCTCCTGCCTGCCTCTGTGTCTGCAGTGGTAGCAACGTGAAGGAAGGGAGGGCATCAGAATTCGTTTGTCACTGAGGGTGTGATGATTCCATTTTAAGGCTTACGGATGAATGACAACAAGAAAAATCACTGCCTAAGGTGAACAGGAGGGGAAACAAATACTGAGAAAGCCCAAGAGCGTGGTGGAGAAATACATACACTGAACTGAAGCTCGCTATGGCTAGCAGGGCACCACCCTTGAAATAAAAGGATTTCCTACACGTGAAGTCGCAGAACCTTTAGAGTCAACACATGTCTTCCAGAAACAACGCAAGACAGGATCCCGAAGAGTGGTGGAACCACAGGGTGAATATGGAAAGAAGGAGCCACACAGGAGATGCGAGAACTCTGGAGTCAAGACGGTCTAGATTTTAAGGCTTGTGCACTGCTAAAGTAGGGATAACAGGAACTATCCCGAAGGATCGTTGTGGGGATTAAGTGAGTTAATATATGTAAATCACTTGGAACAATATCCTGTCCAAAATAAAGGTTGGTTGTTTTCATATTGATCCTTATTTGCATTTAAAATATGAAAAAATAGTCACTCCCTCAAGATAGCCTAATGCAGTCTCCATTGTGCACCTGAATCGCGCAACCTGTGGAAGCCCAGAGCTCTGGGAAGCAGAGCTTGAGAACTGCGAAGGTTCATCAGGAGCCTTAATTACACCACTGTTTTGCTTCTAAATTATGCTTTAAGGAACCTAGGATATGAGAACGATTAAAATGCAAATAATCACCCACAATGATACTTACTATTATGTTATGTATAATAAATTTTTAAAAGATGTATTTTAGTACAGGATCAACATGGTCTCACTACATAGATTGGACTCGTACTGATCCTCCTGTTTTCAGCCTCCCAAGTGTGGGGATTACAGGCACGCGCCACCACGGCCAGTTTCAATTGCTCTCTCAGCACAACTGGGCGGGGGCGCGGGGAGTGGTGGTAGCATGGCATGTCTGGGTTGAACGTGAGCTCTGTATAAGCAGGCTCTTTAGTCCACAGAGCTATCAGGCCAGCCCTTATAATAACATCTGAAAAGCTTAAATGTTGGACAATAAAGTATAAGTACAGAACTATTTAGATGGCTAACACTTATAAGACAGAATATTATAGATCAGGTAAAAATGTTGGACTTTGTTATCTTTCATAATGAATATTAATTATATACAAAGTGCTGATGGCATATGTCAAGTGAAATTAGTCAAGTATGTGACTAGCTATAGTGTGACTTTGACTATTTAAAATATAACTAGGACATATCTTTGTTAAATAAAGTGTATAAAAAAGCTAACTGGTGATTCCAAAAGGGTAGAAAGGTCTAACAAACTTCCCCTGTAAGGGGTCAGGCAATTAATACTTTCAGCCTTGAGGACCATAGTTGATCTCCACTGCTCCCCTAATTCTGCCCCTGTGGAAAGCAGCCAGACTAATACTAAGAAAATGGGTTAGACATTTTTCTCTGTAAAACAGACCATAAACCTGCTGGCTATAATAAGCCAACCCGTGGGTTTGGTTTACTGGTGCATGCTTTACAATTATTTTTCTACTAAATTTTCTAAGGTATCTCCAATAATAAAAGCATGTTACTTTCATAATATAAAATTAGAGTAGTAAATGCTATAAAAATGAAATCCTTTTTGCTCTACAGGCTAGGAAACACCACAGAGAGATAGAGAAGGGCTCCAGGAGGCTTCCTCTTTAAACACGTGTGTCAGGTGCCACACGCTGCGGCTTTGCTTCTCCACTAAGTTAAACCACCACCAGAGTCAGCAGGATGGGCATGTAGGCAGGGCCTCTGGGAGGCAAGCAGAGAGCCACCTTTGTGACCAGGATTAGTGCCCTGATGAATGAGGCCCTCGGGACGCTGCCTGGGACTGTCCACGGTGGGGGACAGAACAAGGAAGTGCTATGTGGGACCCAAGCAATGGAGTCTGGTAACAGACTGGTCTGGAATCACCCCCTACCCCACCCCAATGGGAGTGGGAGAAAAACGGTTCTGATATTTAGGAGCTGCCCAGTTTATTGCACTTTGCTGTGGTAGCTTGCGTGGACTCAGGGACAGGGCCACGTCCAAAAGACAAGCTGAAAAACAAAAGCCCAAGTCTAGTTGATGGCAAATGCCTGCCATGCCAGCACCCTGGGACATGGAGGCAGGAGGATCATAACCTCAAGTCTCGCTCACTGAGCCCAGTTAGAGCCTGGCTCCAAAATAAAATAAAGGCTAGCCAAATAGCCTCAGTGGATTAAAGCTCCTGCAAGCAGGCGCAGGGACTGGGGTTCAATCCCCTGGCCTGCCAAGCCGGCCCTGCCCCAGGGGAATGCAGAGATGGCAATTGAGACTGGGCATGGTGGTGCCTGCCTGTAATTCCAGCTCTTGGAAGGCTGTGAACAGGCGGATCATTATGAGTCCGATCTCGAAGTGAGACACTGAACACCCTATGGACCTTCCCTAAAATACAATAAGTAAATAAAATAAAATGGCCCAGGAATGTAGCTCAGTGTGGATGACCTGAGTTCAATCCCTAATACCACAAAAAATGAAATAACTAAATAAATGCATTACCCTCTAATGGCTTTGAGTCACATTTAAATTTCAAACGATTCTACCTTGACTGCAAGAATTAAAAGCCCTGACTTCTGGTTACATATTGGAACTTTTCCCACCAGTCTTTCTCTGGTGCAATACACACTTGTGCAGCCAGAGTCTCCATAACTATCCTCATCTCTCAGATGCAGGGTCTGCCTACAAATTCAAAGGTCTTAGAAATAGTCTTTATTTTCTTATTTTATGTATTTATTTTTGGCCTGCTCAGCCTGCCTTGAGGGTGGGGCCTGGGATCGAACTGCTTGCCTAAGCTGGTGCTTTAGACCATTGAGCTATCTCTCCAGCCCCAGAAACAGTCTTTAGTGATTGGTCTGATTCACTGAGTTCTTAAAAAAATAGATATCTGTGTTATGTACATAAACTATTCCACTCTTTGATTCTGTTTATCAAAAAAAAAAAATTTAGTTTTTGTTTTGCTTGTCTTTTTGAGACAAACCTTCCCCATGTAGTTCAGGCTGGCCAGGAACTCACTGTGTAGCCCAGGCTAGTCTAGGCCTCTCAGAGCTCCTCCTGCCTCAGCCTCCTTGATGCCGGGACTGCAGGTGCACACCATCACATCCAGCCTTTCTACCCATTCCTCTGCCCTCCTTCAGCCTTTCCCTAGTTCAAATATTTGTTAATAGAAAAGTACAATCTGTGGGAACAGGATGAAGTGTGAGACTAAGGAAGAAGATTCTGGATAGAATAATAGCCTGAGAACACCAAGGAACTAAGAGACACCTGATAGACTCTGACTTTATTCTTGAATTTAAAGGGGTTAATTTAGGGGCCTGGCGGGATGGCTCAGTGGTCTAAAGCGCCTGCTTGGGAAAGTTTGTGCGGCTTCAGGGACCTTGGTTCGATCCCTGGCACCACGTGCTGTGCCAGCCCTCCCTGAGGGCGGACTGAGCCGGCCATAAAAATAAAATAAATAAACAAACAAAAGTTCAGAAACAAGAAAAAAAATAAATTAAATTTTTTTTTTTTTTTTTAAATAAAGGGGTTAATTTAAAAATGGTTTATGGTACTGGGGATCAAATTAAGAGCCTTTGTACTGAGTTACATCCTCAGCCTCTTTCTTTCTTTCTCTCTTTCTTTCTTTCTTTCCTCTCTCCTTCCCTCCTTCCCTTTCTTCCTTCTTCTCTCTTCTCTCTCTCTTTTGAGACATGTCTATAGTCTTTCTATCACTGAGCTACATCCCAAGCCCGATTTACAGATTTTTGCTCTGTACCAATTTTAGATTTTTCTTGGGTTAAATGAATCATTTTGGTAGCTTTTCTAAAACTCATGCCAGGCTTTGAGTGACCTCTTCTACTTTAAGATTGCAAAGCAAATGAATGAAAATAAGTCTCCATGGGTGTTTTCAAGCAGTTTTACAACCTTTCTCCCTTTCATCTTTGTTCTATCTGGGATTTATTTTGCAACATGGACCACAGTGAGGAAGCACGCTCAGACTCTCTGTCTAGACTCATGCGGCCAGACTCTCACTGGTGAGCGAGGTGACAGGGCTTCTTGAAACAGCAGGCCCTGCGTGCTCCAGACACTGTGAGATCATCCAGCACACTCCTCTATCAAACAGTGTTAATGTGTGGCAGTATCTTTCAGCCAGCCATTTAGACCAGCATTTTCTGAATTGTAATTACTTGAACACAGTGTCATTTAATACTTGCTGACCTTCCCACACTAATTCCAACTGCTTTCTTAATACCTCAGTTATTCCCAATGTAGAACTAATTTTATTTAAGGAAAAATGCTAGATCATCACTTGACATTCTAACAAAATATTCTGAAACTATGGGAAGCTATTGAGATTGCGGTTACTTTTTCCTGGTGTACCATGAATGTAATGTTGTGTGCTACTTTAGAAAACAGTGATCTACTGACAGCTGAGCTGAGAGCCATTCAAAGCTCCTTAAACGACCAAGTTGAAATGACTGATGGGAGTTTTGAGTTTCTAGATTTGATATCTCTCTTTATGTGTGTCATGACATTGTAGATACTACCAAATAGCTCATGCCAACTTCAGCTATGTCATTTTATGTTTTAATGGATGAGAATGACATCTGAAGTTTAACTGATTTAGTAAACCCTACCCCAAACAATATACTATTTTTACAAAATCAAAAAGAAAAAGTAGAAAAGCTCGCTTTGCCTGTAATTTTTTTTTTTTTTGTCTTTTTGAGACAGGGTCTCACTGTGCAGTTCAAACTGGCCTTGAGCTCACTTTTGTAGCCCAGGCTGGTCTTGAACTCGCACCGATCCTCCTGCCTCAGCCTCCTGAGTCTGGAATTACAGGTGTGTGCCACCACGCCCGGCTCTTGCCTGTAATTCTAAATGTGCAATGCTCCCTTGGAAGATGAAATTTATTCACTGTAGATTAAAAAAGCAATTTCTTTTAAATCACCAAGTGAACTAAAATTGAAGGAGAATCATACTGAGTATTCTATTTGGCTTAATTAAAAAAAAGATAGCTTCAATGCTGATTTCAGCTAGTGTGGCATCGTGGCTTTGTGTTGTGTTGTGGGTGAGGGAACTCAGGACCCAGCTGAGGGCCTACATCCGGGCAAGAGCGTCTCTACCAAGTTGCAGCGGAGGTCCAGATGACACCTCTGTTGAGAACAGCAGTGATACTCTTGGCGTCCAGACAGATCCCTAGACCTTGACAAGAAGATGCTTGCTGAAGACAAACTCTTTAACCATGTATTTACACTAGATTACTTTTCATATTGCAAAACACATGATTCTTAGGATCTCATGTCCAGGGAGAATGCAGTGATTAGCAAGGTCACCTGCAGGATGCTCCACGGGGCCTCCTGGTGAGCAAAGCTGACAAATGGGGGGCAGAGGTGACCATGTAGGAGCCATTCAGGTGCTATGCGCTGCCACTGAACTGGACTGGGTTGGTTCAGGTATCTACAGCGGTCACTGGGTAAGTGACAACTAATGATGCGGGATGCCTTAGCCATTGTGCAGCATGTGTTCAGGACATAATGCTGTCGCATTATCTCACCAGCGCTGGAACAACCATAGTTTTAGTGACTGTTGTATTCACTCTGTGCAAAGTGCTCTAGAAACATCATCTCAGTTACTGTCTGCAACATGATTTCCTCCACCTCACAGACAAGCAAATCACGTCTCAGAACTCTGAAGTCCTCTTGCCCAAGTTGCACATCCAGAGAGCAGGAGCAGCACCACCCACACCAGGGCCTTTGAGAACACCAGCCTTTCCCCAGGAAGTCACCCTGCTTCCCTCATTGACCAGCTCCTTCCAGCTTCCCAGAGAGCCTCTTGGTGCTTTGCCTTGCAAAGAAAACCCAAGTAGAAGGAAACACCTTGAACGTCCTAAGCAGCCTCTTGCCTAGGAATAGGAAGGAGAGCTCAAAGGCTTTAGTTTGGCTTTCACTTAAGAGGGATGAGAAAAAGGATTGGAATAATTATTTTTTAAAGCAGGAATCATATAAAACCAGTATCTCAAAACAAAATGTCTTACTTTAACAATAAGCAGCCTATCACTCCAGCTGCTTATGCAGCAGAATGTGGGTACAGAGCTCCATATTAGTTCCTCATGCCCCAACTCCCCCAGCACTGCCATTCAGTTGAAATAATCCATGTAGGTTGGGATGAAAAGAAACAAACAACATTTTCAGGAGTCTGTTTCACAAATCCCCCCACAGGGCAGTGATTGGCGGCTCACTGCCTTTCTCATAGCGCATTTCATATCCCTGGGGGTGCCAAGCAGTTGCATTAACGTAAAACATGAGAATATCAAATGAAATGTTTGTGGGGATTTTTCTATAGCTGTTACCTAAGAGCCCCTTCCCCATAGAAGTGTTGCCAGGATTCTTGGGAATTACACAGAAATGTCCTATGCACTAGGGCCCTCAAGTCAGAAAATTTTGTTAGCATTTGTGATAAGGCGATGATGTCATATCCTAAAGATGATTCTCCCATAATTCGGGGAAATATATGATTAAGTACTGTATAAGAGTCGGATGTAGGTAACTCAAATGCTGTACGCAGTGGAAAGACCTGAGAGACAAACTGGCTTAGGTTCCTGGTGCTTATTAGCATCCTCTCAAACAAAGGAGCCTGGGAGAAATGGGAGCAGTTATAAAGATTACGTGAAGTCATGCCCACACGCACACCAACAGCAAACTCTCTGGCAGATGGAAGGCAGTAGACAAAAGTTAATTCTTCTTTCGCATTGGGACAGTCTCAGTATGGTGATATTTACCTACTAATTGGCTTTCTAATCATACCAAAGTTAAAAGGAAAATACTTTAAAGAGAACAAATAGGTAGTTCTGGCAGCAAAGCATTTTGTGCTACAGGTGCATTTCAGTTAGGGTTGAGTTTTTTTTGCACAGCACAGCACCACAGAATTTCATTTGTAGTAAAATAAAGAACATTTCCATGAAGACTATAGTACTATCTGTACTATGTGGAAGAAGGCCTGTTCATAGGTTCCAACTATTCCTTAGCAGCAACTGCCAGTCAGTGTCAAATCTGGCTTGAGCACACTACAATTTCAATTAAGTGGCACACTATTTAAATATGCACATAAATAAATTGCATAGAAAAATTATGGAGGGAGAGTAGAATGATCTAACAATAATGCATGTCAAACTTATGGTAAATAGCTATCATGACAAATTTCCCTGACATTCTTCCTTCTGGTGAAAATATATACAGCAATATTTCCATTAAGGATGCTTTTAACAATACACTTTATTGTCAGAAGCCTGTTATAAGGTAAAGAAGGAATGGAGAGCGCTTTGAGGGTTTCTTATCTTAGCACCCCTTAAGGGGACACTGAACTCAAACTGTTAAATGTATATGATTGTGGGTTTTGGTTTCCCAGGTCACATGAGGAGATGCATTCTTAAGAGATCTTAAGTCTTAGCAAGACTTCCCTCCCGTTTTATCCTGGAGAAGTTTCCATGTGCGATGGTGTCCTCTGCTGCTGAATGCCTGCCACCAACTCAAGCCTGAGGAAGTGAGAGCTGTGCCTGAGGACCCAAGATGTTCCCACTGATAGTCTCCCATAGTCCAAGGCAAGTGTGTGACCATAGACAAATGACAATCTCTTTGTGCCTCCATGTTCTGCTCTGTAAATTGAGGATGACAATAGAACCTACCTCACCAGGTGGACATGAGGGTTATCCGCCTTCCGTTGGTTGTGGAGTTCAAAGAAAGCGTAGTTTGGGTTGGGTCATATCCAGGCTCTACTCCTGTGTTTTTCATGTCTTATGAGTTTTGGCAGAATATTATATTTCTCTATACTGTAATTTCTGTACTTGAAAAATGGGGAAAGTTCCTTTATTTTCCTGGGCAGATGTGAAGTTAAAATAAGTATGAAAATGTTATAGAGCATGTAGCCTGACTAGCATTTCAGGAAACAGAGTGTAGTGAATAGGCCCAGGGACAGCTGTGGTCTGTAGCTGAGGATCCTGGAAAGCTGGGACTCCAAGTGATAGACAGCAACTTTATCTGTGGACTCTGTATTTGTTGCTTTCTCCCTTGCTTGGAATGGTGGTGGTTGACCCCTGAGTGAAACTGATAATAGAGAAGGGATGGAAGTTAATAGAGATCGTAATCACGTTTGTGCCTAAGCACATGGTCCTCCTTTACTGAGATGATTGTGTGTGAGGTCACGCTCACTACCCAGAATAAAGCTGATTTGCTTCAGGGGTTCTTGGCTCCCTGAGGGATGAATCTCAGTGAGTCCTCTGAGCTACCTTCATTGGGTCTTCTTGTGTCTTTCGGCACTGACACATAACATACAAGTCCATGTTAAGTAGTTAGCTAATGGAAGTTATTTTGAATTAAAACCACATGCCTACCATGGTTAAGGCCCTGTGGTATGTGGTATAAAGAGTGTGGCTTTACGGCGTGGTTGGTAAATGGTTTTTTTTGGGGGGGGGGGAATATCTTGAGTTCCGAAGAAGGGTGTTATTATGATGGCATCATCCATTATTTTACAATGTTACCCTGTGGTATTTCCTTCCACCAATATATACTACCTTACACTAGTTGGAGAATAAAGTGCTTAACTGCCAGTTAGAATTGGTTAACATCAGTTATCACATGACTTACTCTAACAACGATCCTATAAGTTATACAGAGTTCAGAGAATTATTTACTTCCAAATTACTTTATATCTGACTAATACACAAAATATATTTACATTTTTTCTATTAGTAGGGTCAATGCCTATATATTACATAATTGTTTCTAATATTTTAAAAATATGAGGGCCAACCAAACAGCTCAGTGAATTAAAGTGCCTGCAAGTCTTTCTTGGGAGACTGAAAACAGGTGGATCACTATGAGTCCAGTCTAGTAGTGAGACCCTGAACACCTTCCCTAAAATACAAAAATAAATAAATAATAAAAATATGAAATTTATTTTACAATATTCAGAAAATATTTTTGAATGTATAATCTATGTACTTATTATAAATGTAAATTTATAATATAAAAATATTGAAACAAAAAATCATATCTCTGCCACTCTACTTGGGAAATGAAAGTTTCTTTCTTTCTCTCTCTCTCTTTTTTTTTTCTTTTTTTTTGCAGTACTGGGATTGAACTCAGGACCCTGTGCTTGCCAGGCAGGTGCTTATTCTACTAAGCTATGTCCCTGGCTCCTGGGACATGAAAATTATTTGATGAAAGGGAAAATGTTTTGTCCATTTCTGTATTTCTTTACAGCTTTTAGGACATATAAAACATAATCAGAAAAACAAGTCTTGTACATATTCTGCATATATCAGCTAATGAAATTCTCTTATCCTCTCTGGAACTCACTTTCTTATCTGTGAAATAGGAAATATTTCAAGGAATATTTTAAACATACCATGAACTCTATTTCCAAGAGTCTACTGAATGTACCTGCCTGCTCATCATATGTTAAGTTCATTCATTCTCATAGCTTTAAGCCATGCTATAAAATTCCAGAGAAGGGCTGCTAAAGTACCTGCTTAGGCAAAGTGCAGGGACTGGGTTCAATGCCTGGCACCAATGAGGTGCACTGAGACAGCGATTGAGATTGGATGTGGTGGCACTCATCTGTAATCCCACCACTTGGGAGGTAGAAAATAGGAAGATCACTATGAGTCTGATCTGTGCAGTGAGAACCTGTAGACCCTGCACTAAAATACATAAAATACCCTCCAAAGATTCACCTCTAACAACTTTGTTAAATTTAGGTGACAAATTTTTTACTTATATTCATGGCATCCTGCTATTTCTTGGTGTGTGAAATGACTATCAATATGGCTGTCTAATTTGTTGCTTCCACAGTATTCTCAGGAAAGACTCTTTCTTTGTGTGTGTGGGTGTCTCAGTTACTTGCCATTCCTTATTAGGATAAAATACCCCACACCCAAAATTAAGGAAGTAAAGGTTTATTTACAGTTAGTAGAGGTTTCAGTCCATACTTGGCTGCCTCCAGGGAAGAAGGCAGCAGGGGGATAGGGAAGGAAAGGCTGTTTTTGCATGGCCAAGGCATTATGAATTATGATGCAATAAAATAAGATTTGGTGTCTGTCTCTTAATAGGCAAACTGTTCAGATTGTGTTTATCCCTATATGACATTCCATATCTCCTATAGTCATCATTGGATGAATGGGTTTTGCATGCATCTTACACTGAGACTCTTTAAGAAGAGACATTGCTCAGGGTCTGGGGAGATAGCTCAGTAGAATAAGCTCCCGCTTGGAAATCTCAAGGGCCTGAGTTCAATCACCAGCTGATGAAAATATAGAGATGAATTTTATTGTTATTATTGTTATTATTATTTTATTATGGCTGGCCCAGCCTGCCTTGGGGGAGAGCTGGCACATCGTGTGGTGCTGGGGATCGAACTGAGGTCCCTGTGGTTGCCTAAGCTTTCCTAAGCACATGCTTTAGATTGCTGAGCCATCTTGCCAGCCCTAGAGATAATTTTTAGACACAGAACCTGTAATAATGAGAACATTGTCTTTATTATCTAATAGCATGCTATTTACTCTTGGTCTATTATTTGACACTGTACTTATTAAAGACAGTAACTGTAAATTATGTATGTCAATGCATGTAGCAGCCTGTACATCTTGACTGATTCTGGCAATTCTTAAAAAAGGTCATTGATGTCAACTTTGAGAAATTTTAATTTCAAGTAGTTAGGAATATTTTGCGTGAGAAAGAAGAGGCAAAATAGTTTGTTCTAATTTGGTAGGGAAATGCATATCAGAGGAATGTTAATGATTTAGGGTGTTGCCACATAATTCTATATTTTCTGTTAAGAAAAATTACCCAGATAGGAATTTTTTGTGCAGTAAAATAAATTCATTTCTATAAACTATTCCTGTATTCAAATATTTGGATTTTACAATATAAATTTCCTTAAAATAAATTAGTCAACATAGTGCTGGCAGTCCTAGCCCAAGCAAACAGGCAAGAGAAAGAAGATCTTCCAAACTGGAAAAGAAGAAGTCAAATTGTTACTGTTTGCAGATGATATGATTTTATATATAAAAGCCCCCAAATTCACCAATAAAATAGAACTGGTTAAGTGAACCCAGCAAATTTGAGTATAAAGAATCAACAGACAAAAATCAAGTGATGCTTTATGGCAACGTTGAATTTTCTGAATGAGAAATCAAGAAAGCAATCCTATTTACAAAAGTTACAAGAAATAATAAGATTACTAGGAATAAATTTAACTAAGGAGAGCAAATATTTCTACAGAGAAAATTGAAATAAATAGGAATGAGCCAAAAAAAAAAAAAAAAAGTGGAAAGATAGCTCATATTCACTGATTGGAAAAACCAATATTGTTAAACTATTTAAAATATCAAAGTGGGGGTGGGGATGTAGCTCAGGGCACAGTGCCTGCCTGGCAAGTGTGAGGTCCTAAGTTTGATTCCCTGTTCCAAAAACAAAAACAAAAACATCAAAATGTTACAAGTTAAATATAATTCCTATCAAAATGTCAATGCAGTGTTCATTCTTTTTTTGCAAATTTAGGACAGGGTCTACAGGGTTTACAGGATCTCACTACACAGACTGGACTTGTTGCAATCCTCTTGCTTTTAGCCTCCCAAGCACTGGGATTATAGGTGCACACCACCATGCCCAGTCTCAACTGCTATCTCAGTGCACCCCAGGGTTGGGGCTGGCATGGTATGCTGGGGCAATTGAACCCTGGCTGCTGCACTCTGTCGAAGCACACAGTTTAGTATGCTGAGCTATCTTGCCAACCCTAGTCTTCACAGAATTAGAAAAATATTCATAAAATTTGTATGGAATTACAAAAAGAAAAACTCTTAATTGTCAAATGTACTTGAATAAAAAGAGCAGTGCAGGAGGAATTGTGACCTGATGTCAAAATATATTACAAGTGCCTCTGTTATAGGATGATAATATCATTAAGCTTCGCTTCTGGATGTTGAACAACTAAGGTTTACAGACCAAAAACTAGACAGAAAGACAGGCTAAGAAGACAGCCAATATTTTCACCCTAGCCCTTCAAGGTCAGTGAGGACTCAGGAATAAGAGAATCTCTGCTGTGACATCCTGTAACTAAGTGGTGTCCCAAATTTTCTGATCAAGGCGATTATGGGGCCACAGAGGAAAGTGAATGATGATGTAGTGTACGTAAGGAGAGTCACCAAGAGGAAAAAATACTCTCTTGGGCTTTCACAGAGAGCAGATTAGTCCAGCAATGTCCATAACTCAACCAGATGGCTAACAATGACAAAAGATCCACAAGATCATGTACAGGGTTCCAGGGTAAATCCTGAGGGGATTAAACACAAGGTATAAAAGGTAAAGATATAGTAGTATGCTGAGCTGTAAAAGGCTCAAGTCAACAGTTGCCAGTTGTGCTAGTAACGCACTACTATCATGGACTATTGGACTATACTGGGTTATTTTGCTGAACTCAAGCACCTACAATATTTGCACTGGCATTCAATATGAAAAGGTCCTTTAAAGACTTCTCCCAATATAGCTTCTCTAACTGCAATGGAACACCCACCTCTGATAAAAATGAAACAAAAAAGGGGGATATAAATAAAGAATAATTTTGTTGTTGAAAAACATATATGTATATACAAAATAGGATAGACATGTGGCTACTTTCTCTTAGTTTAATGAGAAGAAAGGTTTCTACTAATATTGTTTAGATATCATGTCTGTATCTTGTCCTCTGAATAAGCACTAAGAAGACAACAATATGCAATGTATTAATTATTGTAAATCTCCTACTAACCTGTTCTGAGACTGTTTCATTGCTATTTTATCTTCTTTTCTCATTAAAATGAATAAAACATAGTACAAAAAAGGAAATTTGTATTCCTTTGTGCATCTTATGCATCTTATGACACGAGGCAACCCACATAAGGGGAGTGACTTAGTTACTTTTTACTTATTGCTGGGACAAATACCCAGCACCCAAAATGAAGGAAGGAAAGGTTTCTTTAGCTTACAGTTACGGGAGGTTCCAGTCCATACTTGGCTGGATCCAAGGCAGAGAAGCACAGTGCAGAAGCCAGCAGTTCACGGCAGCAGAACAGCAACAAAATGGTGACAGAGGCAACCAACCAAGGGAGCAGAGAGCAACAGCTCCAGTCTCTCTCTCTCTCTCTATTACATTCAGGCTCTCCACCTCAGCCTATCTGCCTTAGGCTACACCCATAATCCTGGAAGTACTCAGACCCCATATTCCCATCAGTACTAAAACACATAATCCCAGGGATCATGATGCAAGTCTCAAACTCTAGAAGTCCCTGTCCGATGATTGCATGAGGCTTTGGTGGGGACAACTAGACATAAACCATAACAGGGAGATATATTTTTATACCACCTATGTGAGAAGGGTCTAATAACCTGTGAAAACTCCAGAGCACACAAAAATTAACCCAATTCATGAAAGCCAATCAGTCTGAATGGAAACCTCTCAAAAGAAAGCATACATAAATAGCCACCAGACCCAGGAAAAAATACTACTTCTAATTGCCAGGAAAATGAGAATCAAAAGTACAGTGAGGTTTCTACCACCTTCACTTCAGTAAGAACGGTTATTACAAAAGAAGATTAAAGATGATAAGTGGTAGCAGGGCTGTGAAGAGAAGAGAGCATCTGCACACTGTTGTTGGACAGGTAACTAGTATAGTCATTATAGGAAACCTGGAGGTCTTCGAAATATTACAGCTAGGAGTACTGTACGATATAGCAAGCCCACTACTAGGTAGGGCTTTCCTGCTGCTGGGACAAAACATCTCATGTCTGCAATTTAAAAGAAGAAGGGGAGGCCTGGGGCAATAGCTCAACAGCATAAGTACCTGCCTGGCAAGCACAAGGACTTGAGTTCAATCCCCGGCCTACAAAAAGTAAAATAAAATAAAGAAATAAAAGAAGAGAAGTTTATTTTGGCTCACAGATTTTGTGGATTAAGTGCATAGTCAGCTGGCTCCAAGCCAGAACTAACATGGCATGGCAGAGAGGGCAGGGCAGAGGAAAAATTCTTAGCCATTGGCAGCCAGAGAGAGAAAGAGAAGAAGGGAAAAGGAAAGGGAGAGGGAGAGGGAGAAATAGGGAGAAGAAGAGGGAGGGAGAGAGAGAGGGAGAGGGAGAGAGTGAGAGAGAGAGACTGAGAGACAGAGACAGATAAGACAGAGATAGAGAGACAGAGAGACACACAAACAGAGATGCATAGAGAGACACAATGAACGTGCCAGGGAGACCCTAGTGATGCACAAAGCCCGAGCTCCTAGCAGCACATTTAGGTACTGGATTGGTGGGAGTGAAGATTGGTACAACTACTATGTTAATCAGCACGGAGATTCCTCAAAATACTAGAACTAGAAGCTCCATTTGGCCCAGTTCTTGCCCTTCTTGGTATTTTCTTGGAAGAATAAAAATCATTATACCACAGGGAGAAATGCAAACCATATTTATAGCAGCACAATTTATAACAACTAAATCTTGGAAACAGCCCAAAGGCCCATCAACTGATGAATGGATAGGAAATATTTTTTATACAATGGAATACTACTTGGCCATAAAGGGACACTAATGAGACACTAATAGTTAAATAGATGAATCCTGGGACCATATCCTAAAGTGAGTTAAACCTGGCACACATGTAAATATCATATTGTTTCTCTGTTTTGAGAAATTGAAAATGTAAAGAAGCACCAAAATGAATAATTAATATTGTGAAATAAGACTGGTTCGAAGGGAAAGGGGGATGGAAGGATACAAAGGAAAAGAAAAGATGATAAAAAATAAAATTGAAACAAAGCTTTCTGAATGAGGAGGGGAAAGGAGGTAGAAGAGAGAGAGGTGGGAACAGGAAAAAAAAAGAGGAATTAAAATATGTCATGTACAGGTACAAATTGTGTATGATGGATGTGATGATTATCTATATCTAAATTGTACTAATACACCTCAAAAATATAATGTATTCTACATTCACAAAAGATAGAAGAAAGGATTTTTAAAGTTTTTTAAACATAAATCCATGGTAAGTTCTTAGGGACCAAAATATGCTTAACTGGATTGAAACATTAAATAATACAAATATGTATCAAATAATTACATAGTATCCCATCATATGTACAGTTTTGATATTTTCAATGTATTAGTTACAAACTAAATTTAATACTAAAAATCTTACTTATTCCTTGTATAATTTTCAGAATACAAGGTAGGAACAGTTACTTTAACTTGTTACAAAACCAAACAAAATTGCCCACAAATCCAAAGCATAATCAGCAACCACGAATCAAGCCGTTATTTGGTCAGCCTGCCACAGTCTTAGAAGGAATAAAATATCTAAGAATCAGCTTCCATGCAAATAGCCAAAGCGTGGAGGGCTACTCATGAGTGATGATTTAAATTGCTGAAACTCCAGCATGATTCCAGAGAACTCCAGTAGGCCATTTGTAAAAGTATGTCCTGGACAGACTCCATGGGAAGTATTGAGCAGGCCAGATGATGCCCATCTTACAGATGCATTGGAAGGCAGATAGTGAAAGACTTTGGTCCATTCGGGAAGTGACCAAGCCACATACATAGATACGTGGCCTCCTCCCTGACCAGTCGTCTATCCACCTAGCTGTATCCTTAACTGTCAACCCAACCTCAAACTACTAATTTTAGACAAGTGCCCACTATAGGATTAATAATGCATGTGTTCAGTTCTTTTTTCCACAAATGCATCTGGAGAGTCAAAGTCATCCGTGAGTATTCATAGAGAATTACATTAGATTTAACTTTATCAAATAGTCAGAAATTCATGGCACTGGAAGGAAACTTACATGATTATTCAGAAAGAGAAAAAAGGAATGGATTCTTTACTTAAGTGGAAACACTCAGGGCTATACGGTACTGACTTACATTTTCCAAAAGAACATGAAACAGATAGGAAAAATAAACACAATCTATAGAACACTAGGAAGAACACGTTTAGCACAATTGACTAACCTAGCTAGAAATGATAGGATACCTTTTTCACAAGTAATAAAATGTCATTTAGATAATGCTCACTATTTGCTAATGTTGCCTCTGAACTTTCAGGTCAGTAATATAAATTATATTAAGATTTGCTGGCAAAATGCATGAAATTAGACCATGTTAAAAAATAACAACAAATAGCAGAGAGGAAAGATCAACATATAAATAAAAGGCCATCAATTTCCCATGAACCAGTGTAATAGCTTCTATTTGATCATATTTTTACAGTTTCCTTGATAGAAACGTGAGATTAGGAGCAAGACCCTTATTTCAGAACACGTGGTGACTGGGCAGTATTTTTCCCTGGAAAGGTCATCTCCTGACTTCTCCAAGATTATTTGGACCATCATCTTTCTGTTCTCAAATAAATCTTATTCTTCTTCCAAAGGGAGACCAATTCTAGCATGGAATCCTCAGTTACAAGTTATCCATTGTGAAAAATCTACTGGGCAAATGAGGTGCAGAGGAGGGAGTCTGATTATACCATGAAGCAAGTTGCAGAAAAGCTCCGATCTCCAGGAGCTTTTTAAAGTTTTAAATCCTGCTTAGTCGAACTGCTCCACCCACTGAGACTACAGTGTGCCCCAGAAGCTAAAGATACAACTTAATTTTTCATTTTTGAGCTGATTTTATTTTTTACAGGAAAGTATGGTCCCCCCAAACTGTGTGTGTTATAGTTAAAAAGATAGATCAAGATATATTTTCTGGAGGAAAGAGTATACCTTCACAAAGCAAATGTAAAATCTGGGTGTGGTGTTACATGACTAGAATTCCAGCACTTCATACAGTCAGTGCACTGCACACTGACCATATGATAAGAACGCAACACCACTTGTGAAGGAAAGCAAAATACATACACTGCAAAAATTAATTAAAATATAATGGAGCAGAGCTAGGGGCTGTAGCTCAATGGTAGAGCACTTGCCTAGCATGTGCCCTGCTCTGGGGTCGTCCTGGCCAAAGGGACCTAAAGGATTACTCTGGACAAATCGATAAGAGTTAGAATCTTCTTTTTGCAAAATTGTAGAGTTCCCATAGTGCCTTCCTTTTTCCTTTTAATTTTTCTCACACCGTGCACATTTTATTTGGATGTATGTTCACTTTAATAATGTTCTTTTCCTAGATCTTTAGTTTATTTACATGATTTTTTTGCTTCTCTTCTTCATTTAGTGATGCGTTACATAATCTCTTATATGTTAAGTATAACATATATATTATATATTTATGTTATTGATTATTATTCTGGAGCTACCTTTTTAATTATTATAGCTTAGCTCCTCTAAGCCTATTTTAAATGCTGGTATGGTTGCTTACTTTTGTGGCATTTCTTTTCCAAATTGTTTTGCATTTTCCTTTGCTTAGTTCTCCAGTGCCTTTTAGGACGCTACCCCTTGATTTGTTTTAGACAAGTTTGGAAACAACATTGAATATATTAATTATTTTGCAAAAATGAATGTCTTCAGAGTGTTTGGTTTTCCTAATCATGAATTTTGATATTAGCATATCTACTAAAGTTTTAAAATATATGTTTTTAAAATTTAATTTAATTTTTTTAAATATTATTTATTTATTTGTGTTATGACAGGCTCAGCCTGCCCTGGGGGTAGGGCTGGCGCAGCATGTGGTGCTGGGGATTGAACCATGGCCCCTGAAGTTGCCTAAACTTTCCTAAACAGGAGCTTTAGACCACTGAGCCATCTCGCTAGGCCCTAAAATATATCTCTGAATAATATATTTTTTAGCTTTTTTCATATAAGTTATGAACTGGTCAGTTTTTATTGTTTTTATTTTTTAAAGTCAAGGTCTCACTATGTAGTTCAGGCCAACCTTGAACTCATCATGTATTCCAGGCTGGCCTCAAACTTGCAGCAATCTTCTGCCTCAGCCTTCTGGGTGGCTGAGATTATAGGCATGTGCCACCATGCCCAGCAAGTTCGATACTTTTCGTGAAGGTTTTCATACACTATTAGGAAATTTAGGAATATGGTAGTACTTTTTGTTTCTTTCTATTGGAACTTCTTTAAGACTTCTGATTTACAATTCCCTGTCCCTAGTATATAGGTGTGCTACTGATTTTCTACAATAGAGGCGTACTGAATTTCCATCTTGCTATCCTTTGTAAGATTCTGGTCCTGACATCCACAGAAATTGAATCTCCTTCTAATACTTAAAAGTTCTTTTTTTTTTTTTTTTTTTTTTTGGGACCAGG
>PVJA010035345.1:0-21888 GCA_004027025.1 Myocastor coypus
CCAGGGTTTGAACTCACGACCTTACACTTTCACAGTCACGACTCTTATCATGGGCGCAGCTGACTCACAACAGGCAGTCATGGCTCAGTCACCATGTTTACCCTATCCCCTGTACACAGGCGCAGATACTGTTGATTAGTCAACAGTAAGCAGCTGACTCAGCCTGAACCGATCAGACATGGTCTCTGAAGAGTTTGCATTTAAACTTTGTCGGGCTTCTCTCTCTGACAAAAAACATAGAAGATTGCACACTGTTGATAATTTTGTTAGGAGGAAGAGAAGAAGAGAAATCCTGGTGCAAAACAGAAGAATTTAGACTAGGAGAAATATTACTGACAGGGTGATTGAGGAAAAAATGTCTCCTGATCCCAGATCTTAGCTACTGGTTCCAGTCCTCCTTGAAGTTCAGCAGCATGCTTGCTTACCCTTGTATTAGAATAACCATTTCTCCTTTGTGGTTAAGTATGTTAGTATTGATTTCTGCTATTTAGAAGGCAAAGAGTATTAACTAATCCGCCCCTTCCAAATATCCTCTGAAGAGTATATACTGAGTTGCTTGAAAGAACCTGACGTTGCCACAATGACAAGTTTGTCCTCTTTTTTTTTTTTTTAAATTCAAAATATTTATTTATTTATTTTAAATTTAACAATGGTTGTATTACATTATTTTCATCATCGGATCAGTTCATATTAATAGATATAGGTATATAAGATTGATCAAACAATTAAACATTAACACTTTCAATAAACATTACTTTTTTTAAACAGTTGACACACTGCATATTGTCCTCACAATAGTTATACAGAGCACAGGGTGTGGGCATGACACACCCTCCAATTGATATTGGTAAGGAAAGAAAAAAATTTAGAGTTCTTATATTAGGGAGACCAAGTTCGTCCTCTTGGAGGAGATATTACCTGGCATCTTTCTTGATGTACATGCCATCTGACACGCTTGACAGGTCCTCCAAGGCAGTCAACGGGTCTCATCCCTGAGAACTAGTACTGCTAGATTTTCCCATGGAAATGCAATAAAATCTTGGCTGGGTCCAGGTGCTCTCTGGTTCACGCTGCTGCCTTGTCCTCCATGCTGCCCTCCGCTCCTTTGGTATCTGTCGCCTGTCTTGGTCTTGTTCCTGGGCAAGCCCAACTATTTCCCCAGGCCAAAAAACATCTATGTCCAATACCTGTAGCTTTCCTTATCTACCAAACTTTCCTCTGTGTTCTTTAAAATTATTACTTTAGCTTAATTCAAGCACTTTTCTTCACTACTCCTTTTATTTCTGGCTTTTTGAATTATCTTCTCCTAATGGTTTTACCAAGTGGAGGTGTTCCTGTGCTGATAGTCTTCTCAGTCTCCACGGCTTAGGAAGAAGGACCGCATGAACCTTGATATACATGGGAAAATCCCCATATCCACAAATCTATGGCCCTACACACAAAGCAAGTCAGTCTGCAGAATGGCAGCTCAGTGAGAGCCTTTCACCAAATATGAGTTGCAGGTAATCAGTCTTGGTGACATAACTTCTAAATTATTAAGTTCTTACTGAGCTCCAGGAAAGGTTTGTATTTATCTACGTGGTTACTGATAGGCTTGTAAACCTGCATGATAAGGTGTAAGGAAGCTCTAAAACCTTCTCTATGCCTCTGAAAAGCAACTATTTCATACCATCCCTTGTGGCTGAACATAGACATTTAAGATCTGTGCGTAAGAGGTGACTGAGAAGCCTGCTTTGTGAGGGGCCATTGATGTCACCAGTACACTGACTCCTTCACAGGAGAACTGACGCTCGGTGGCACAAGAGATAAAGCTATGCAAAATGTACTTATATTTATGAGGTCACACGAGGCTTTGAAAATGGCAAAAAAGAGAAAAGAGGCTTGAGATTTCATCCAAAAACCGAATCCAAACTTAATGAGCTCTAACTTTCTTTGGCTACAGAGTGACATTCTGTGTATGACATTCTGTGTTCTGCAGGGAGTTCAACTTTTACTGCCTTTTATCAGTGAAAATTATGGTGCACCAGGTGCTTACCTCTATAACAGGAGAGGGCAAGTAGATAATTAATGAGAATTAATCTATAAAAAGGAATAAAACCTCCAATTTGAATCCTACTTTATGACTAGGTTTATTATGTATGTGTGAAACTTCAAAGAGAACTACCTCAACAAGTTGCTTTAATTACATTTTATTATATTTAAAACTTTATGAAAATTTGGCTTGCTGCAAAGCAGAGCTCCTTGAGAACACTTGCCTTCACAGCAGGAGGTTGGGCCCCCTGTTCCCAGAGACACTACAGAGGCAAGCCGCTGGCACCTCCTGTATCTGAGGTACAAACAGCCCCTGGATCCAGACGGTGCTGGCCTAGGGAGAGGCTGGGGACAATTGCTCTTATAGAAATTAAACCCATGGAACAACCGGGCCATCCTTCTTCCAAACACGGTCTGGATTTTAGACATTACCAAGGGCAAAGTAGAAGACTAGAGCTGGGGCTCTGGGTCCTGAAGAAGCTGGAGTATTGAGCCTGTAACAACCTCAGAAATGCCCACTTCCACAACTTGGGGAAAACAAAACAAAGAGAGGAGACAGCACATGGCTCTTTCGATCTATTATTTCTTTCTTAATTATGTTCACTTAATTATGTTCCTCAGGACTTTCTTAATTATGTTCACTTTGACAAAGAGGGAAGGGACACCTTCTTCAATAGGCACATTGTTTTTCCGCCCTCTTTCTTAACATGCTCAGGAAGAAAGGTTCTTAGACGAAAGGTTAACATGACCTAGTGTCTGAATCAAAGGCTCAAGCCAGAGTCCCTCCTATTTGATTCCAGCTTCAGTACCAACTTGTCCTATGGCCTTGGGCAAAGCCACTTAATCTCTGTTCTGGGTCTGCCCATTGCTAAAATGACAGGGATGGTGCCAAAAATACTGACCTCCCTGGGACATTGCGCAGGCCAGTGCAAAGCATTTTCTTTTTTGTAAAAGAAAATGGTCTTATTTTATGAGATTTGAAAATGAGTTTTGGGGAGGGTTAGGCTGAGAGATGCTGAGAAAGGAGAAGTGCCAAAGGATATGGGTTGATTTATTTGGTTTGATAAAGGGACAGAACAGTATGTCTGAAGATATTTCTGTAAAAAGTAAGGTAATATCTAAAGGTGACTTTGTTGTGGGAAGACCTTCAGGTTTGAATAGTTGGGTTGTTTCTTTTAACTATACCCCATAATTATGGGGGATTTGCCCCATAATTTTACCACACTAGAATCACAGTTCCTCTTTAAAAAAAAAAAAAAGAAAGGAATAGATCCACCCTCTTCTGAAAGGTGTCACAGATGTCATGGAAAAGACAACATGTAGAGATCAGGACAGATCTGGAAGCTGAAGAGAGTCTTAGAAGTTTCAGTGTGTTATTAGAATACTTTATTTACTGCATTACAATCTGGAAAGAACAATGACATGACATCAATTGCTGTGAGAAAATGACCAAGTTTTACTATTCAGAGAATTGTACTGGAGATCACACCTCCTGGACCTACACAAACCCACCCAGAGGTGTGGATGGCTCCTCCCCTGAGTGGCTCTGAAATCAATGAAGTTGACAATTCAGTTCAAAGGTCACACATGGAGTTGGAGATTCTAAAGACCAGAAGAAGATGGCAGGGGATGGAGCCAGAAAAGTCAGCAGCGAGCTCTCAGGAAGTGAGTATATTCCGCAATCAGGCTACACCCCCCCCCCTCCGTTCCTACTCTATCATGTGCTGCCCATAGCATCTAATCTAAGCAGGGCGAGTTTCTTAATTTCCTTGGAAAAATGAGTAGTAGTGCATCATTTGGTTTTTGTGAGAACTAAATGAAATAGTACGTGACGATATAAGTGAATTAATTAGAGCAGAGACTGGTATAAAAAAACTTTTCAATGAATAAACATTTATGGCTATTTATATATTGGTTAAGACTTTCAGTCTTTATTGTATAGGCAGAGAGAAATAAAAAAAATAGTTTAAGAAAGGCAATGCTATAGTAAGAGTTGCATGGAGACTGAAGAGGAAACAGTTAAAGATGGAGAATATCTAAGAAGAGGAATTTAGAGAAGTAAATCATCCTAGATGGGGGATTTCTGTTTTCTTCCAAGTTTGAAACCTTAGTGACCAAAACAAATGGTGGTAATATCAACCTGAGTAAGAAAAGATGTGATATAGGGAATACAAGAAGAAAGTAATAAATTCAGTTTATTTCCGGCTAGAAATTGAGACCAAGCAGGCAATGAGGATCAGTCCTGGCTTGCTGGGAGGCTCAAGCCTGGATGAGTTGGGAACACAACTGTGCTCCAGGACTAGAGATAGCATGTCAGCAGTCTGGGGACTGGGCAAGAAAATTCTGAGAGAAAGAAAGACTACAATGTTAATTCTGAGAGAAAGGCTAGAATGGTGTTCCTGTGAGAAAGGTGAGAGAAGGAATTTTGAAATAATCAAAAGGAAATGAAGTTGCAGTAGTCAAGGGGGTGGAGAACAACTCATTCAATTTGGAGTCACGTTGGAACCTGATTCTAGTGTTTTCCTACTCTGCTATCCTTCCGTGTTCAACCCCGATGCCTTCCTGTGAGCTCCCTACCTCTCTGATTGCTTTCATGTGGAGCACAGGCCTCTCCCAGGACTCTTTACTCTCTTCAGCCGCAGGACTACCTTTACATATCACTTGCTCTTGAAACATCACAAAGGATATGGGAAATACTGACGAAAGTCAAGCACAGTTAAACGTGAAACATTTTCTTTCCCCAAATGTCATCAATACTTGTTAGAGCTATAATCGGGTCCGCTTATGGGACCTTAAGAGTAATTAAAAATATAGAGTCACACTTTTAAAATATGAGCAGCTATAAATATAACCAGATATTTATTTTTAATTGATCAGGAAAAATAAACACCAGAAACTGAAACAAAGCTCAGCAAAGTATTACAGTTTATACCACAGGTGAAGGACTAACATTCCTAGTTCAAAAAAAAAAAAAAATTAGAAATCAAGATGGAAATTATCATTGATGATAAAATATGGACTGAAGAGTTTGTACGCAGACAAAAGAAATGAGTGGTCCTAAACAAATGAAAAATTGCTCCACCTCATTCATAAGAAGAGAAATAACTAACATTAAGGTACCGCTTCATACTTCACTGTTTAGGTGCAGAAGGACTCTCCAAAACGGCATGTTCTGTTGATGAGACTACTGGGAAGACATGCACATAAACTGAGTGGAAGAGTAAAATTGATCACCTTGAGCAACCTTGAGGAAGGGGGGGAATTAGTAAGATTTATCAACATTACAGAAGTCCTTGCCTCTCGCCACAAGAATCTCATTGCTAAGAGTCTCGTCTACAGACACCTCTGTGCAATACACAGTGATGTATAGGAAAGGTTATTTATTGTGACAGTGTTTGTAATAGCCAAGGGTTGGAAACCACCCAAGTGACAGTAACAGGCTATTTGGCTGAATAAAGCGTTGTACATTTTCACAGTGTACCAACACGCAAGCATAAAATGATTTTTAAAGGCTAAAAGTAAAGAATGAAACAAAGCAAACTAGTATGCCCTGAGAAGAGTGAAAAGATCTCTGGGACATAGTACTTTCAAAAAAGAAGAGACAAGATGGTTATATAATACACTGCTATTTGTGATTAAAAAAAATAGGAGTGGTGGGAATACACACATATTTGCTTAAAATTACAAAAAAAAAATAATAACCCTTCAGAATATAACTCTCTCTGGTGAGGCCTTTATCCTTTGTCAGTATAAACAGTCACATCATGAAAACTGTTTCCCACAGAAAATAAAGGAAGACAGAGTATACTTTTAAAGAAGAGCTCTTCTCTATTCAAAAGCTGTATAGATTTCGGTAGTAATGCTAGCATTGGTATTTTAAGATGATCTTCTTGATATTTATTTCTTTATATAAATGAAGTAAGAAATAATCCTCATGTTAAAATTAAATATTTTTAGGAAATGCTACTTATAAGGAACTAAAGAAGTAAAGTATTTAAATGAACCTAAAGTACCAAAATGAGCTCATAGTTCAAAAGCTATGTTGTTTGTTCTCTGGCACTGAAGGGACCCAGAAGGAAGGTCACTTTGGGAACTTCTACATGCCTCAAACCTCGAGTTTGTTCTCAATGTCCTTGCCCCCTGAAGGGCACCAAGATTGTTTAAGAACTATCTGACATCTTGTTTTAAGAACAGAGGGCACAAGACAATGAGCAAAGAAGTGTTCATAGATTAACAGGATCATATCAAATAGTATAGAATCTAGGCTGTGAAGGCTCCACTTAGCAAAGTACCTGCTCCAACTTGAGCATCAGAAAACAAACAAGAGGGATAGAATTGAAGGACCATTTTGTATTGAAAAATAGGATAGATATACAGCTACTGTCTCTTAGTTCAAAGAGAAGAAAGACTTGTACTAATAGTGTTTAAACAAGATGTCACGTCTGCGTCTTGTATTCTGAATGACTGCTACAAAGACAACAATACACTTTGTATTAATTATTATAACTGTCCTACTGACCTGTTGTGAAACTGCCTCATTGCTATTTCTTTCTCATTAAAATTAATAAAGTAGAGTCAGGTGTGGTGGCGCACACCTGTAATCCCAGCACTGGGGAGGCTGAGGCAGGAGGATTGGTACAAGTTTGAGACCAGCCTGGGCTACAAAAGTGAGCTCAAGGTCAGTCTGAACTGCATAGCAAGATCTTGTCTCAAAAAGCAAAACAAATAATAAAATAAAACAATTTAAAAGAATAAAATAATAATTAAAAAACCCTCTCTTAGTAACTAGCATTGTCGAGCTGGGGAGATAGCTCCATGGCACAAGTGCCTGCATGGCAAGTGCAAAGCTGTGAGTTCGAACCCCAGTCCTGCTAAAAAATAAATAAATAAATAACCAATATTGAATCCATGGAAATCTGAGTCTATAATAATACTAATAAAATAAATCAAAAAAATACAACAGTCACTATTTAAGAGGACTACTGAACCAAGTCAATGTGTAAGGGTCAAAAAGCCCACTGCATGAAGGAAGACTCCAAGAGATGTTCTCTCATGCAAAAAGCAAGGGAATTTTATTTTCCAAGCATGTGTGGGGCTCACTGAACATGCAAGAACAGAGAGCCCCGAGCTGAGTTTGAGCAGTGTTTTTAAGCCCAAAGAACAAAAGGAGGAGGGGTTTTTGCGAGAGGTTACAGAAGCGAATGGCATTGGTTAGTTTAAATGATTCTTTACATCCATTGGTGGGACTGCCCATGGGGTGAGGACAGGGAAGTCTAGGTTTGGGGCAAAGGGTGTTTCCTGAAATAAGCGGCAGATGTTCTGCTGGAGCACATTATGGCAGTTTTTGCTTTCTTTTTCCTTTTACAAACGTTGCTCATTGGTTATATAAAAGAAGAAAATTAGTAATTTAGCCTATCTTTCTAGGAATAATTGCACAGATTTACTAAATGTCCTAATTGGAAAAGCAAAGCACTGCTAGACAGCAGAGTGTATGATATTTAAGTTTCTTTGTCAGGCTGATTGACTTGGAAGTCACCTTGGGGACCGGCATATTTCTGCGTCGCCCAAGTGATTCTGGGAGACACAAGCTGAGAGCCTGCACCTGGTCAGTCCACTTCTTCTGCTTCTCGAGCACTGTTCTCTTTCACTGCTTCTCTCCTACCAGGAAGGGAGCAGCTTGGCTTCCCTGTGCCCATCGCCCTTGATTTTCTGGACTTGGAACTGACTGTGGACTGACTTTTCCCATGAGAAAAATTTCTTCTTCCTTGGAGTTGTGTAGGTTAGGTATTACTCTAGCCTCAAGAATATCAAAATAAATGCAAAAAACATGGAACTGAAAAGTGAAATTATGGCTGTGAGCATGTCTCACCATGTAGTTCAGGAGTCTTTTGAGCTGATTTGTGGGAAGAATTCAAAGAGGTTTGGAGACGTGGACCATAGAAACCTTGGAATGATTGATGACTTTGGACACAGTCCGGAGGACTGGAACTCAAAAAGGTATTTGGACACTAAAGGCCAATCTTATGAGGATTCAGTTGGGAATTATGACTTTATTGGGAATTGGACTAGAGGTGAATGTCATATTCTGGCCAAAAGAGAAATTACCTACATTTGTCCATGAGATTTCCTGAGATGTTTCAGGACTACAAACTAAATGACATGGAAGAAATATCCAGGCAATCCAGTAATCATTCTGTGGCATGGATACCGCTGGCTGCATTCAGTCAGATCTATTGTAAGAATCAAAAGTAATAAAAAGGTGGAAAAATGAGTACAGTTGAGGCCAAAGACAGTAGAGATGCTAAAAATATTAGTGCCAATAAAAAGAAACTGAGTACTTTGAGTTGGGAAGAGAATAAAGATACCTTAAGGCCATCCAAGAAAAGAAGAGAATGAAAAGGAAAGGGGAAAGAAGGGAAGGGAAGGGAAGGGAGGGGAGGGGAAGGGAAGGGAAGGGAAGCAATATAACAACCATTGATGAATGCCCTTTATTTTGTTTAGCTAAATTCTGTATCATTTCTAATTTATTTTACTATTTTTAATTCTCTTAAGAAAACACAATAGAGCAATTATAATGGTATACTACAATAAAAGTTGTGAGACAAAAGAGACCCTATGAAATCTTATTGGTGCAAAGTTATAAACATTTTATTTGAGAAGCAAGTCCCTGGGAACCCCTGTTAGAGAAAGGTCTCTTAGAGATCCAATTAGTTGGTCCCCTAGATTTCACCACGCTGTTCTGTCCAAGTGCTGAAGGTCAAAGAAGCCAGGGGCCAAGGGGACCCGGCTGCTTGAGCAGGTGGCAATCCTTAGGGTCATCCACATGTCGCTGGTTTTTCAGTTATGCAGAATGCAAGAATGATGAGGTCATGGAGGTTCCCACGGAGGTTTCAAAAAAGTCCCAAGAGGCCAGGAAGGACATTCTTGAAGGGGAGCTGTGCATAAAGTAGGGCTGACACCGAAGTACTAGGGAGTCCAGAAAATCAGAGATGCCAAGAATGTGGAATGGCTTCCAGGGAAAGTTTCAGGCAGGGAGCAGAGCCAGACCAGGAGAGAGATTACATGGGCTTCAACCAGCAAAGCTGAGAAGGTGGGGCCTGGTGCTGGGGAGATAGCTCAGGAGCACAAGTGCCTGCTTGGCAAGTGCAAGGTCCTGAGTTCGATCTCCGGTTCTGAAAAAAATATAAAATAAAATTAAAGGGTGGGGCCAGCCAAATCATCTAAATCTCACATCATACCACCAGGTGCCCTGGCTGCTGGACCTGAGAATGTAAGATTTAATGTTGTTATGCTAGGGTTTGATCTTACATTTGTCTGGTTCCTTTTTTAAAAATAATAATAATTTTTTTTTTTTAAAGACAGCAATGATGCAGGATTTCTCCAAATAAAATGACAGGAATTCAACAATATATGTTACATTACATATTATTGTCTTCAAATCAGCTGTTTACATCACCAATATAAGCATGTAAAATCAGTCAAAAAAATTAAAAAGAAGAGAGAAAAAATTAAGTAGGAACTGCTCCTTTCAATAGACCATCAAAAATAAGTACTCAAATTATTCCAACTATACTGTGTTTGCACGTATATATTTCTTTTTCCCTTTCTTTCTTCTCTCCTTTCCATCATCCCAGTTGTTCTTTCCCTTTGGGCAGTTTCTTTCCCTTTTGCAATTCGTATTGTACCTTTCTGATTTTATTTATTCTTTCAGGTACTTACACTAGAGAGACAACATGATGTTTACACGTGTGTGATTTATTTCACATATGAATATGTTCTTTAGTTATATCCATTTACCTCTAAAAAGCCTTGAGTTCATCTTTTCTATAGCAGAGTAATACTCCATTGTACAAAAATACATTTTTAAAAAATCCATTCTTCAGTTGATGGGCATTTGGGTTGTTTCCAGATTTAGCTATGACGAATTGTACTGCTGCAAATACGAGCGCACATACATCACTGCTGTGGTGTGATACTTTCAATTCTTCTGGAAAAATAATGAGGAGGTCTGATTCTTCCTCAACCCCCTATTCTTACTTTTTGGAATGGAAATATTTCCCCTGTGCCACAGTAGTTTGAATTGTGTAACTTACTTTTGCCTTTTCAGGAGTTAACCAAAAAGAGTTTGCCACGACGTACTTTACTTTGTCAACACCTAGACTGACGAGCTTGCCTTGAGCCTCAAAGGAGATTTTTGCCTGGACCTTCAAGCAGTGCTGGAGTGGCTGAGACTTTGGGGAAGGGATTGATGTGTCTTAACTGTACACATTGTAAATGTATCATGCTAATTAGAATTATGAACTTGATATTGTATCTCTCTTTTTTCTTTTCTATTTTATTTGAAAGAAAAGAAAAATAACCAATAAAAACAATGGTATAAAATTTCAAAACAAGATAATAGGAGAGTAACAATGATCACTATATTGCATGCGTTCATCTTCAAAGTAGTTGCTCATATAGCAAGATATATGCATGAAAAATTGATCAAGCTATATAGGCATTATTCTTTCAATAAGATAATAGCAGTTAGTGTTATAACTATATTAACTATCTTTGAGCATTTTCTTTTAATTTCACAGTATCTATTGCACATTCTGGGTCTTATTTACCCTCTCAGCTTCGACATTAGGGAGACAGTATAATGTTTACATAAGTGATACTAATTTATTACACTTACAATTATGGACTCAACTCATGTCGTTTATCCTTCTTTATGGCTGAGTAGTACTCCACTGTGTGGGGGAAAAAGAACCCTTCTCTATTGTTGACAGTGTAGACTTGTGTAACCACTTCGCTAATAAATTTGGAGATTCCTCAAAAAACTAGAATTAGAGGTCCAACTAACCCAGCTATCACCTTTCTGGGTATGAAGAGTAAGCAGGATCTAAAATGTACAGTAGGTGCGGTGAAAGAGAGAGAAACTGCTGAAAAGGAGAGAAGAAAGAACTGGGATAGGGGAAAGTTAAAAGAAGGGGAGAAAATACACACAGGCACGCACACACGCAAGCACACACACAGGATGGCTAAGATAATTATGCTGCCAATTTCTATTGGTTCATTGAAAAGAATGGTTTGTGCTTATGTCGCTTGGTCAGTTTTGCATATCTACCTCATACAATCTTAGCAGCTATTTTGAGGATAACAATACACAATATATTAACCATTGTTAATTTCTCCTTATATTGCTTTGAAATTCTGTGCCACTGTTTTTACTGTTTAAATTTCTTTAAAAAAAAAATCATACTAGAGTGATATGTGCGCAATCATGTTTACAACACTACAATTTGTCATAGCAAATCCTTGAAACAACTCAAATGCCCAGTAACTGAGGAATAGATAAAAAGAATGTGTTTTGAAAACTATAATGGAGTTCTTTTCTTTCCTTGGTGATTAAACATGGCTTAAACTGTTGCATTTGGGTGTCAAATTGACAGGGGTTTACAATGTGACTATTAAGCTTATTTGTCAGCTTGATTGGCTTGGGAGGCACTTAATGGATTATTAAAGCACATTGGTGTGTATGTCTGGACTGATCATGAAGTTATGACCTTGGTGAAAATATGTGGTCCCTGGCCCCTGCCCTTCAGACATTGCTCACCTTTGCTGTTTCCTGGGTGTCATGCAGTGAGCCTTCAGGGAGCCTGACCAGAACTGGGATCACCTAAAACCAGGAGCCAAAGGAAATCCTTCTTTTGAATTGCACATGGCAAGTACTTTGTCCAATAACAAGAAAGTGACTAACAAAATGGAAATGGATGAATATTAAAAGAACAACAAATTTAGAACATCACTGTGCCACTATAAATGAAATTACTGATTCAGGCACAGCTGTGCTTTCCAATCAGTAACAACAAGTTTTCCTACATCTATTATCATGATTTAAAGATCTCTGTGCTAAACTCCATAGGTAAATGGTTTATGGCACATTCGATATTGATATGGTGCCCCAAAAAGGCTCCGTTTTACTCAAAAGGACCAACTTTGCAAGGATCAGACTGCTTACAGGGCTCAATCTAGCACCTCTAATAATGGAATAATGCACTTATAGTATAACATGGAGTAACTTATGTCACATTGAATAGTGTCCCAATGTGTTTACTTAACTGTAACGAAGACTCTTCTATGTATAAGCAATATAGCAGCTGTAGGGAGAGCTGTGGAGTAACAAGCAAAGTAATGTCTTCAAAAAGTTATGAGAAAAATAATGGAAAAGAGGGGCCAGGGACATAGCTCAGGGGCACAAGTGCCTGCCTCACAAGTGCAAGATCCTGAGTTTGATCCCCACTTCTGGAAGAAGAGGAGGAGGAGAAAGGAGAAGTAGAAGGAGAAAGAGGAAGAGAAGGAGAGGAGAAAGAAGAGAAAAGAGAAGAGAAGAGAAGAGAAGAGAAAAGAATGGAAGAGAAATGGGAAACTGAACAGATGAACAAGCAGACAGGATGGAAGCTTCATACCAATGTGACGTTGCCTATTAAAAATGCAATGAGTGAGTCCAATTCTTTAAAAACTGATTATATGTTTTATCATGCCTTATTAAATGTGATTTCTCTAGGGAAGGTTTTATTAAATGGCTTATGAAATGCCAGTTCCTCTAGGGAGTTGAAATTGGAGAAAAACAATCCAACTGTAGATAGCTATTTATCCTATCCCATCATTTATAAAAAGAAGTTTACTAATCATTAAGAATGTGTTTTACACTTCCCATGCTGTTTTCCAGTTCTGATAATATAATGCAGTTCTTACACTGAATTTCTGCCTGAAAGATGGCTTTTCTCATAAATCATACCGTTCCTTCTCCTCCTCCCTTTACCCACACTGCCCTTGCCTAAGACCCGAACGTTGGTAGGCAGAAAAGAAAGGAGCATGAGAAACCCCACTCGGAATGCCTAAGATGATCAGAAGGGTTAGGAATGGAATACTGATGCTCCTGTTTCAGCTTATCATAAAGATATATAATTGCTCTTCACACAAATTCAGGTTTGTGTGAAGCCACCCTTGCTGGTAAAGTAGGAAAAGCCTAGTAGAACTGCTTACCTCAGAAAGTAGGTGGGTTGCAAAGGGAGGCTACCCCTACAGAGCTGAGGCTTTTTCTTGACTTCTTCCCAGGTCCCATGTTCTTCTCACTGGCTATTCTCAGTGTTTTTGCATCTGTGTATGCTCCAAAGAGAAGTTAATGGGTCCATCTTTATACTTTTACATTTTTTTTCACATGACACAGACCTAATTTTTAATTCATTCCTTAAGTGCCCAAGTTCCTGGAATTAAGATGAGTGCCTCAATAAAATAAAACACACTCTTAAAGAAAGAGAGAAAAAAAAAAAAAATATATATATATATATATATATATATATATATTGCTCCCTGTATTAGCAGATAAGGAGACAAATATCTTTGAGGTAGTTTGGCTTTGCTATGCAGGTATTGCACTGTTACTCATCAGCCGTCCTCTACGTGTATCTCTGGCATTGAACTTTTAGGAAGTTCCATAATACTGGGAATTTTACACAGAGCTTTTACAAATGTCTCAGGTTTCGTGGAATACTCAGTTCACCTTCCACTCTAATGATATCTTGGACTACTGGAAAATGATTGTTTAGCATTAGTTTACAGCCTATCTATTAATGGCGCTTCTCTGTTATTTTGCCCACACTAATACAGAAATCTGACACCCACTTGTTTTCCAAGTGTGCAGTCTAGTTCAAGACACCAGTGGACATACACTGTGCTCTGAGTCACTTATCACTAAATCCCTAGATATCAAATGGTCACCATTGTAATATCTATTAGTGAAGAAAAATGAGTGTACGCAAGCTGATTGAAGGGTCGCCCTTTGCTGGTGGAGACTTCACCATGCTTGGAGATCTCATTGTGTTTCCTTGGAGGCTCTCAAAGGAAGTTGATTTTTTCATCCCTCCTTCTGTCTCTGCATTCCTGTAGTTTTACTTTGGTACCTACACCATCATAGAACATAAATATTTCTCTTCTCAAGGTCCAAAATCAATTCAAAGCATTTCCAAAGTTTTCTTGACTTTAATAATGTACACAGTATTTCAGGACTCATGGAAGAGAGCTTGCAGTGTGAGAGTCTCTGTGTTTTGTTCTCCACTACTACGCCCTCCTCATCCTCGCCTCCTGTCTCTTTTCCTCTACCTCTAGACTCAGAGAATGCACACTTTCTTTTCATACTAACTGGCTCGCAGAATGCCACACATGTCCTGGGAAGACATAGCAGGGAGGCAATGGTTCTATTTTTTCAGGAATTCAGGAGTGACATTTACTTATTGTTTTGTTCCTACCTGAAATACATTCTCAGCTCAGTCCTGCCAGGAAGCTCTGGAGAAAGAGTATTGAAGGAATTTTTCAGAAAATAAAACCATGCCTCTTGTTCAGATAGAAAACGAACACATATCAAACATTTTATTCATTCATCAGTTAGTAATGGCATCAATATGATGTCACAAGGAGTTCAAATGAAAGCTTGATTTATTTTTTTCCTGGACAAAAATCCATCGACCTTGTCATAGGTAGAAAATATCTACTTTGCTATGGACAGAAAAACACCTATCTATAGTTTAACAAATTTACTATCTGGATCCTAAAGGTTAACTTTGTGAAATATCTTGTGAAAGAAAGAACTTGAGTATCTTTAAGAAATAGACAATGCTAAAGAGTTCCTGAACCACACACAATGTTACCTTACACAAACATCCAAGAAGGATGTCTTTGTCTTTTGCACATTACAAGACAGCCTTAGCCTGCTTGGACTGCTATAACAGAGTAACAGAAACAAGTAAATTTATTTCAGATATTCTGGAGGCTGGCAAGCCTAAGGTCAAAGTGTCATAAAGCTGGTGTCTGATGCAAGCTCCTCCTTTATATAGGGACCCTTATGAGCTGAGTACTTCTGTAAAGGCCCTGTCAGCTCACACCCTCACCTAGAAGATTAATTTTCAGCATATTAATCTAAGAGAAGGGGCAAACATTCATACCACAACAAAAAAAACCATAATTTTTCCTTAACACAGTCTAATTTTCTGCAAACAGAGCATAATTCTGAGGAGTCCCGTCTAATTTACAAGGAACCTGAGAGATTTATTTCTTGATTCCAGTTCAGCACTGATAGAGGGCTTTCAACCCTCTGACGCTTCCTTCTTATTCTTCACATAGGCCATGGCCACACTTCTGACTGTAAAAGAAATCCTCATGTGGATAGTCACAAGTGTTGGCAGGAAGAGTCCCCCTTCTATAGAATTGGATATTCAGGGAATTAGGACAGTGGAGGTACTGATGTTTTCTACTATTCTGGTCTTTCTTACTTACTGGTTGGGTTGACATTTTGTCTATTTTACATTTCCCACTAGAGTGTAAATTTCCCAAATATTGGAAATTTGTCTTGGTTTTCACTGTCTTCCTAACACTTAGCAACCTAAGAGAAGTCTGAGCAAATATTTAAACAACACTGTTAACTAAATATGGGTCTCTATTCTAACTGCTAAGTTGTTCCAGTTCAGAGTGAAAGGAAGTTCACAAGGAAATCCAAGAACCCTGCACTGTCTGGCTTCATGGGACGTCCTTTGGTGTCATAGTCAGTAGACAGTTACTGCACAGGCCACTTCTCCTACCCCAGATCATCTTTAGGTTAGGAGGAGAAAACCAGAATGCACAGACTCGGCTTTACATGTACTTGAACATAATCGGTGACACAATTATACCTTCCACTTTCTGCTTCATTACCGTGTATTACTCTACATGTGTATGTATGTTTGTATGCTTTAAGGCCATTAGACTATTTTTCAAGATAAAAAAATGAAGGAAGGAAGAAACAGCAGAAGGACTTTTTTTTTTTTTTTAATAGAGTATACAATATGTCTGCCTACCACAGAGCTTAAGAAAGTCCATGAAAAAGCTAAATTGCATGTAGGCATCACTGAATAGATTCAAAAGATGTTCTGGGTTTTTTGAAATTAAGCATCCAGATGGCCTTCCAGAGTGGCCAGAAGAGCAGACAGGACCCAGATGACAAATAACAATGGGCCCTCCCCATGGGCAATTTTTGAGAATACGTGTTGACATTAGTCAAAGAAATAAATCCATAGCTGCACTGCTCATTCAAATTCTCAAGAAAAGCAGGTGTGATTCACTGACCTTACCCAAATGAAAGTTTGCCAAAGAAAATAGTCCAACTCCTTTAAATTCAATTTCAGCAGATTCTATGCTAACAACAACAAAAAAGAAAAAAAAAAACTTGAAAACAAAATTTTGAAGAAAAATGTGCAAGGAATTAACTTGAAATTTGCTTTTCATTTGAAAATTGGGTGACAGATACAGAAATTTACAGTATTATCTGGCTGTTTAGAATCTATTCATTTTGGTAAAAGTGTTTGTGAAAACGCCATTATTATCAGATTATAAAGAAATGTATTTTATATATATCCATATATAAATATCTACTGACTTTTTCATTGCTTTTAGGACCATGTATTCATGATATTAAATACTTTCAAAACTTGGAGAAAACCCTGTAAATCATTTAAGTTTTCGTTCTCAGAAGAAAGACCAAGATTCGTCTATGACAATGAGAATGTTCTTCAGATGGATCTTTTTTGCTATGTTTCTTACATATAATAGTCAATCCTGTCCCCTCCAGGAAAATATATGGTTTTGAGAACCTGAATTGCCTTCCTTTTGCTGGGTAACCCATAAAAGCTTCCTGGAAACCCACAAAAAAAGGACAATAAGCAAGCTGCCCTGTCTCCTTCTACTACACAAGAGCTTACATTTTGGGATAACTTAGAAGCCATCCAACCATTTACTTGAAAGAATTTCTTTTTTAATGAGCAGAATAGATATACTGAGGGGAGGTGAGGAGCTCCTGTCTGAGAGAAATGGACAGGGAGGGGTTCTCAAGCAGGTTATCCCCAGAAAGCTGTCTCATCCAGGACTTTTGTAAACAAAATCATGTAGTAATGTGGGTCTAAGGTGGTGGAGAACTTGGGAACTCAATTAGGTGGGCATAAAGTGGGATAAAAGTATGGTCAACTAATAAGATTACAAGCACCACTGCTCAAGTAGCATTGATTAAATCCAGTTTCTTCCTGTTGAGGGTTGGGTTAGTGACTCAGTTGGGCTCTTTGAAAGAATTTCTTGAATTACTACCTATAGCAAGTACTGATCAGCATCCTTTTGCCTTCATGGAACTTATTCATTATCATGGTGGGCAAAGAGCTGACAGAGTGAGGACAAACTTTGCAAAAGTCTAAGCAGTGAATGCAAAAAACAAACAAACAAACAAACAAAAACTCAGAGAACCATTTTTTTAGGAAGAAAATATGCTAAGTAAATATAGAAAGTTACTATAAAAATAGAAGTAGGGAACTTTGAGAAAGAGATGGAATTACAGACATTTTAAGGAAGCCAGCAATTCATCACTTGTTGTCAAAAAGTTCCAGGGCACCTGCCACTTGCCCAGGACTGTGCAAAGAAGAAATTTTAAATATAACTTCTGTCCCATGGGGCCACAGACAGAGGTGAGGATGCATCGTTACATCAGATGGAAAAGAGCAAGTAGCTTACAGTAGCACACACAGGGAAAGGGAAATACCACTGGGCAGAGAAGGGAGCTTGCCTAGAGAAGCTTCTTAGGAAGTCGTTACTATATAGCGTACAAAGTAGTTTACTGAAGCTCAGAGCCAGAGCCAATCAGGTATCTTTACTGTTGAGGGTGTGACTCTGATGGGAACGGTGTGCAGCGCCATCACCCCATTTAGTATGCAAAGAGGAAGACATGGAAATGGACACTGCTAGCAAAATGTTCAGTGCAATCGCCGTTCCAGGAGGAGCAGGATCTGGGATTCTGTCACCACACCTCCTTCCCGAATTATCAGTACCTGTCAGCAGCGGTAGGGAATCGCTTTCTTAGAGCTCCATTTAGCTTTCAGACTAATTCTCTGTTCTTTACCCTTGACGTGATGAAATGCGCACCAACTACTCCGGACCTGAATGGCCAGGAGGCAGCTACTCTCCTTCACTCTGAGGTACAGGTCAGCAAAGGTGCGATCTGGCCCTATGCAAGCGAACTGCTCCACAACAGTTCTTACCATGGGGCATTCACACTGATAAAAATGATCCTGCTAGGAGAGGCAAATGCAAAGCATATGTGGAGCTCATGTAACACGCAAGAAGGAATGGAGAGACCTGTCAAATAGATTGTATTTTCCTCATTACCCAGAGGGCTCACATGTGGTCCCTTTCATGCATGTTCCCACATAGTTCCCAGTCACACCAGCCAGAGTCCTGAGGAACGCGTGGAAAGGGCTGATCCCGTGTCATCTAGGAGCAAAGGGGCAGCAGCGCTAAAAGGAGAGGCAAACACCTGGCTTCTATTTCTGACTCTACCGCAGACACCCTGGCAGTTTCTCCAGAAACTGTAAAGCTGCGGGTTTTAAATGGTTGGGAAATGTTAGGCTTGTGGTTTTCTTCACCCGTGGGAACAGAGAGATAATTTTGCTTCTTTTTTCCTGCTTTCTGAAACTGTCACCATTGTGTCCACTTCTTTAGAATTTTACCAAGTGCTTTGAGACATTCTGGAGCTTTGGGAAGAGGAATTTTGCTTTGACTTTGTGACCCCAGTGCCTTCTTTACTTGCTGAAAATGTGGGTAAGCAGATGATTACTGAGCATCACACTAGGATGCAGATCCCATGAATATTGTTTGGAGTGTGGACAGTGGTCTAACAGAACAGGTCTCCTTGAAGAGTAAGTGTCTTTTCTATTGATAACTGCTCATTAGAAGTGAGGATAGTTTAATTCTATCTAGGATCAATAGGGCTCTAGAAAAAGAATAGATGATTCATAGTTAATGAGGTGAGTTTGCATGGGAGAAAATTGCAGCACAAATAAAACCATTAAACTATAGACTTTTTCTCTTCAGGAAGGCTGCCTGCTTATCATATATTTTTTGGAAAGCTGTATAGTTTGGACTGAAGACCCAGCCATGTTTTCAAGCTCCTTTCTGATGTCAATAGCCCATTCCAGCTTTGGAATAAACTCCACAAGGTTTCACAGAGAATATCTGGCAAGAAGATCTTATCTACATGATCTACCCAGAGAAAAGAGGCAGGCTTGCCAGGTTGAACTCCCTCTGGGCTCATCCTCAATGTTTTCAGAGAAAGCAAGATGGATGAGGGTTGAGGGGCTGCTCAATAGAGAAGAGTGTGAAACCAGAGGAAGAATCCTGGCTCCAGCTTCCTGAAGGCTTGGGAAGGCTTTTGTTTCCTTTGGTTGTAAATTTAGATTAATTTCGCTTTGTGTGCACATCATAGAAAACTGTTGGATGAAATAGCACGTTCCGGGACTTCAGAACTTGAAAGATATTGAGCACTATCCAAATTTCAGGTACACCTGGCACATGTGGACCCTTGGTTCCAAAGCCACTTAAATACCACATCGGCATATGCTCACATCCCTTGTATAAAATGGCATATTTTTGCATATAATATATGCACATCACCCCCTATATCCCTATGTTTTAAATCATCTATAGATTACTTATACCTGATACAACATCAATGTGATATAAATAGTTGTTCTGCTATATTGCTTAGAGAGTAATGGAAAAAAAATTGTATGTGTTAAGTAAAAAACACAATTTTCTTCCGGGCATTTTGATAGGCAAGTTGATTGAATGCAGGGCTGAGGAATCTTCAGGTATGGGAAGGAAGATGTATTATTCAGTGTTCTGACCAAGGTAAAGAACAAAGACTGCAATAACTGGTTATTGAAACAGAGAAGCTTGAAGATCCAGGAAAAGACATAATATTTGCCGTAGGACATGGTCTAGCTAAGGAAGATATCTCTTCCTTGAGGCCCTAACAAAGGGCCAGGCAGACTGGGGTTTGATCCCTGGCAGTCCCTGTCAGTCCCGCCCCTGGGGTGTGCTGAGCTGCAACTGAGACTGGATGTAGTGGCGTGCGTCTGTAATCCCAGCACTTCGGAGGCTGAAAACAGGAGAATCGCTGAGTCCGATCTAGTACCGAGACCCTACAGACCCTGAACTAAATGTAAAAAAATAAAAAGAGCCGGGCGTGGTGGCTCACGCCTGTAATCCCAGCACTCGGGAGGCTGAGGCAGGAGGATTGTTGCGAGTTCGAGACCAGCCTGGGCTACAAAAGTGAGTGCAGGACCAGCCTCAACTGCATAGCGAGACCCTGTCTCAAAAAGACTAAATAAATAAATAAATAAATAAATAAATAAATAAATAAATAAAAATAAAAAAATAAAAAGAAGGCAAAAACAAACTTTAAGACTAATTATCTGCTCCTCACCCTCGAAATATTGGGAGCATTGTAGCAGATGAGTCCAGAATTCGCCTGGTAGTTGGTTCCCTTGTGTGGATGTTCAGTGGTAATGTCTCTGGCATTCTTGGCATAGCACCACATAATTTGGGTAGTGTCCACACCTCTGTTTTCTATTTGCAATAATATTGCCACCATGGGGGTCACCATATTGACTATACCCTTTCTCTCTCCTCCTGTCCCTCATGTGTTACAATAGCAAATCAGACCGAAAGGACATAATTGCCCATACGCAGATGATAACACAGCAGATTATCCACTGGCAACTGCTGGAACTGCTCCCAACTTTGCCCCAACTGCCACTTCTCCATGATGCCCACATCTAAAGAGGGTGTGAAGAGGCAGAGCTCCTGAGGGGACAACTGCGAGAGGATCACATCTCAGATTCCAGTCCCTTTCTACTCTGCCCTGTAAACCACATCTTCTTATCACCTGGCTCCATGGTAAACTCTGCTAACAGGGCACCAGGGAAGGCTCTCAGTCTGGCAAGGGAGAGGGAGGAGGCTGCTCCTTCTCTTTGGCTCTTGGGCTGGTCTATGACACGGCAGCATCCCCCACTCTGCCCAGTGCAGCAGTTAAATCAGACCCCTGGATACTCCAGAAGTCTATATCTGACACCCATAGACATACTCCAAGTCTGTAAACTCTAAAACTCCCCAAATTTTAACTTATTTCTCTAGCCCTAGAGAAACACATGGCACCTGCAGTGACTACAAACAGGATGTCAGTATTTTTTTGTTACTTGTTCAGCTCATTAAAATGAGCAGTCTTTGTTTCACCGCACAGCTTTCATCAGCCGAATTTAACAATGTACTTAAGTAATCCCAGACCCCCACGCAACAGTGGCACCTCGGTTGGGATGGCACATGGGCTGGGAGAACCTGGGTAGGGAGACCTTCCTTGCTGTCTGTGCAGTCCTCACATCTCTGTGTAAATAAGAGACACCCACAGGGATCGTGACCAAACCAGTCACTTCTCTCCAAATCCTTTTGACTGCTCATTATTCCTGTTATTCAATTCACACTCAGACGTTAAAGCCTTGTCACCTTGTAATATAAAAACTGGAAACCAAAAGAGAACCTATAGACAAATACAAAAGAACTGTAAAGGAATAAAGAGTCATTGTACTGGAAGTTAAATTCAAATGCAGCACTGATGAAGCTATGCAAGAAATGGTTGAGTGTGGAATATGAGCACTCGAGCCTTTCAGGAGACTCTGGTACAGAGGCAGAGGAGGCTTGGGAATGACAAGCTGCTGTTGAAACTGAGCAAAGTGCATAGGAAGTGAAGGATGAGCGCGTCCCACGAGAAAGATCCTGGCTAAAGACCTGAAAGAAGTTCATACTGCGGCCAGGGAGATAGCTCAACAGAATTCGTGCTTGCCTGGCAAGTGCAAGGTCCTGAGTTCAATCGCCAGTACCACTGCAGAAAGGAAGAAAGAAAGAAAGAAAGAAAGAAAGAAAGAAAGAAAGAAAGAAAGAAAGAAAGAAAGAGAGGGAGGGAGGGAG
>PVJA010035346.1:0-21892 GCA_004027025.1 Myocastor coypus
TAGATAGAGCATGTGAGACTGAGGCCCTGTAGGAATTGCAAGTCTCGGGGCTTAGACCCACTCAAAAATCAGCTCATATATATATATATATATATATATATATATATATATATATATATATGTATATATATATATATATATATATATATATATATATATATATTTTTTTTTTTTTTTTTTTTTTTTTTTTGGGGTGTTTTTGAGACAGGGTCTCGCTATGCAATTCAGGCTGGCCTTGAGCTCACTTTTGTAGCCCCAGCTGGTCTCGAACTCACACCGATCCTCCTGCTTCAGCCTCCCAAGTGCTGGGATTACAGGCGTGCGCCACCATGCCCGGCCTGCTCATATATTTTGAATGTAATGTTTAGTCATTCTGGAAAGGGTAGGGATGAAAGGACGTCGTGAATTAATAAATACACTGACACTTATATTCAAAACAACTGCTATGGCAAGGGCGTGGTACTGGGGGGGTTGAACTCATGATTTCATATGGAGCTATATACCCTGCCCATTTTTGTTGTGGTTGTTGTTTGTTTGTTTAAAACACGGTCTCACTTATTGACTCAGTCTGGGCTTGAACTTGTGATCTTCTTGCCTTAGCCTCCTAGAGTGCTGGAATTACGGGCATGAGCTGACATGTCAGGATTGCCCAAATCTTTTCACACAGCTTAATCAGTGAAAATCTACTAATGAAAGTGGAAATTTACTTGACTTCCTTTAAGATTCCAGATTTGGGAACTTTAATTCAGTAGCTTGGATTTCATTTTGTTGTTGTTACACATCTGTAAAGTTCAGCTCTAGTTATTAGACATGGAATGAGGTGATGTTAATTAAGTTACGGTCCTCCAAATCACGTGGGTTATGAAGCCACTTTGTTCCTATTTGTAAAACTGAATTTTTCTTTTGACATGCCATCTAATTTACAAAGTTATTGGTAGAGTCAGCAAGCTTTTCTTTTTTGTGTATCATTCATCTGAGAAGTATAAAAACCACACATATTCATAGTGGCATTATTTAGGGGGAAATCCCTCTGCTTTTAAATATTAAAAAAGTTAATAACAGGTAACAAGAAAACAAAAAGTCTTAGAGCTGTACTAGATCTTCCTTTAAAACAGAGTTTCTGGAATTGATTTGCTCTGGTCACAGTTTTTGCTGTAGGCTATGTCATTGTGCAACATCACATCCAATTGTCTTAATCATTACTATTATTGTTGCTATTGTTATTTTCTCTTCTGTTGTAATAGAAGTTAGTTGAGTGCAGACATGTGTGTCTATTGCATTCGTTAAAGTATACCAGGCTCTTAGAATGATGTCAGGCACTTAACAGATCTTGTTGACTTAGAGCAGTATTTATTTATTTATTTCAATTAGATAATAATAAATTACTTCATCCTATTGTTAAGTCATTCATCAACCTATTTTCTTCTAAGGAAGTTAACTTCCTTATAAGAGGACAGGTGCTCTTCATTCTTCCAGGCTGACTTTTTTTTAATTTTATTTATTTTATTTTTTTTTTCTGAATCTGAGATACACACTAGACCCGTCATTGGTTCTTGAATTATAAAGCAAATTTTGACTGAGCACAGCCTGCGAGCTACACTCCTTTCTCAGTGATTTCCCTGACAATGGCAGTCTCTCTGGCAGACCCTGATGAAGGGATCTTAGTGGAGTACATCTTCTGTCCAAGGCCAGCTCTCTTGATCCTTACAACAATTTAGGTAACAATGAGCAAGACCACAGAATGCGCCAAGAGGCTGACTCCACTCCGGGTGGTCCAGTGTCATGAAAAGCTTCAATGTACTTCCTTAATACACAGCAGAAAGGAAACTGACTGCAGATCTGTTCTCTGAATTGCAAATCTAATTCAATTTCTGTCCATATCTTTCAATGGAAACTCAGCTGCTGACCAATGAACTCTCCTGAGGTAGTGAGGGAGCAGCTGTGATCCTAGGGTTCCTCCTCCAGTGCACTTATGCCAAGAGGTGGTGCCTTTCAATAGTAGCTTGTTTATTTATTGCTATGTCGTGAAAACTTGCAATCATAGAAACTCTGAGACGTGCTGTCCTCAATGGTGCATTCTTTAATTCACAAGTTAGCAACAGCATAAAAAAGAAACAAACCGAGGAAGTCCAGGGACTTAGGTCATTCTTGCCTCACTTATTTTCAAGATTTATTTTATTATTATTTTTCATTCATTTTAACAAGAAAAAAAGATAAAATAGCAATGAAATCAGTTTCAAATCAGGTTAATAGGATTGTTACAATAATTAATACATTGCATATTGTCTTCATCGTAGTTATTCAAAGGATAAAACGCAGACATAATATCTTGTCTAAACAATAGTACAAATTTTAATTTTCAATGAACTAAGAGAATGTAGCTGCGTATCTATCCTCCCTTATGTCTATCTGTCTATCTATCTATCTATCTATCTATCTATCTATCTAATGTATTTAGTATGGGATCTATAGGGTTTCAGATGTAGATCAGACTTAGTGATTCTCCTGTTTTCAGCCTCTCAAGTGTTGGGATTCAGGTGGGAGTCACCTCACCCAGTCTCCATCACCATCTCAGCATGCTCCAGGGGCAGGGACAGCCAGCCACCCAGGAGATCATACACTGGTCGCTGTGCTCTACTTAAGCAGGCACTTTAGTCTGCTGAACTCTCAGGTTGGCCCTCAAGATTTATTCTTGTCCATTTATGCCCTTGGTATCTTCTATTCTACCTCTTGTCTTCAAATATCTAATTAGCATGTGTTGTAACAGATAACCTCTTGGCCATCTTTTCCTGCCTTTAGTAACAGAGGTTCTTTGGCTTTATCATTCTTTCTACATGAAAACATTTTAATTAGATGATCTTTGCACTCATAATTGCCCCCCTCTCACTTCCTGTCTGCTTTGATGGAGGAGCACTGTAGATCCCTCCCAGTTCTAAAATTCCATGGCATTCCTACATGAGAGATACCCAGGATATCTTGGAATTCATCATCTTTCTCCAAATGTTTTAGCAGTATAGTCTGCTTTTGAATTTTAGTGCTATTTTGTGGTCAATTTGCTGTTCGGTTTTGCCCCTGGAATCATTTCCAGTGATCAGAGGTTTGCTCTGAGCCACTGGTATGGACATGCCCTAATCACATGCATGGGACCACAGGGGTGAGAAAAGCTAAACCTTTTGGGGAAAATCTTGCAGGTGGAAATAATCTCTCTCTGGATCAACCCTACACAGACACTGTCTAGGGCCCCGATAACTTTCTCCTGCCAAGAAAAAGAGGACTCAAAATGTTGTTATGATAAAGGAGGCTCTTGGTACATCTGAGCCGGGTCTGGCTACAAATTCTTTTAGAGCAAGCTTGGGTCCTCTTTAAGGACAGAGGAACAGAAAGTATGTACTATCATCTTTATCCATCTCTGTTCTTATATTTTCATCTTAGTATATGCTGCATTACAAACTCACTGCATACATTGCTTTGTTATACATTTGTTACTTTCATCCTTTCTATTATAGCCTAAGTTTCACAGGGATAGGATCATTAGAAGTTATTTTACTTATATATGTCAATTGTCTAGAATAACGCCAGAGGCTCAGAAAATGAGTTGAATGAATGAATGAATTTGTCTACCAGTATCAGAATCTTACCCTCTCATGGGTAATGAAGTGTTCTTACCTCTTACCCAGAGGCTAATGAAGTTTTCTGAGAATAAAATCAAAGGGCCCAACTCTGAGCAGGAGGGTCTACTTAGGCACTTCATCTTAGCAGAATCTGGGTGACAACTCAGCAGTGAGCATTTGTTCAACATGCATGCAGCCTCCATTAGTGATGACAAAGCTAAGGGACATGTGGACTATAGGGCTGTTTCTATCACTAAAAGCTCGAAAGATCCACCATCCACCAGCACCCTGGGTTCAGTCCCTAGTACTGCAAAATAAGCAAACAAATGAAAGAATCAAAGAGAGCTGAGAGGAAACTGGGAGTTACATCCTTTGCATGTAGGCAAAGGACCAAGGCATGGAAGGAGAGGGAGGGGTAGAAGAGAGGAAAGAAGTACAAGTAGAAAGAATACCATTGCGCTGCATACAGGTACATATTCCCCACAATAAATACCATCATTGTGTCCTGCAAAGAAGTGCTCATAGAAATGTAAACTACTTTAAAAGATACCGCAGCATCCTTACCAAAACCTGCAGTTGCTGAATCACCATCTCACAAAGGGAAATGGTAGCCTGGGTATCACATTTCTACTGAGCAACTTTTTCACATAATTTTGCCTTAGGAAAATGATTGCTTCACATAAGGAGTATTGCCAGGATGAAATTTTCATGGAACCATCTCTAACCAATTCCTTCTTCGTCTCATTGAAGGCCCATCAGAATCTCATGATCTTTCTTACTAAGCCTTTGTCGCTTGTTCCTGACAAGGTTATAACAGCAGAGAACACTTGATATTTTCTAAGCCAAGGCGCTGTTGTAAGCATTTTGCGCTGTATAATCTCTTCCCACTTCTCACCCACCACCATGTGAGAGGTGTTAGCAGTATTTCCATTCACTTGGGAGGAAAGTGCAACACAGAGAGGTCAATTCATTTGCCTCAGCCACACAGCTCAGAAGGCAGACTCAGAGATCCTTGCTCCAGAGACCATATCTGGATATAATGCTTCTTCCAAAACAAGACACCATTCTCACTCAGATCTTACAATCTCTCAACTATGTTCTCCTTATCTGTTTTTTTTTTTTTTTCTTGTATTTAGGATTGGGTTTTCAGGGTTTACAGGTTTTTCAGGGTGTCACTATGTAGATCAGACTTGTATTGATTCTCATTTTTTCAGCCTCTCAAACGCTGGGATTACAGCCATGCGCCGCCATGCCCAGTCTCAATCAACATCTCAGTGTGCCCCTGGGGTGTGCGTGGGCCCTGGCAGCATGCTGGCAATCAAACCAGGCCACTTTTTAAAGATCTGTTTTCTTAGTTTTCTTCATTTTCTACTCTTTGTGCTACCAAAATCCCTTGTGTTGTATCTCCATTATCTAAGGAGAATCCGTGTCTCCATGAAACCAATTGAAAAGCTTCACGAGGAGGTGCTTTCTTCTTCTCTATTCTGATGTTTTGACTGGTTTTACAGTTTGTCCTTCTGCCCATGCTTTTCTTGACAATACACTTCCTTTACTGTATAATATTTGCATAAATATTGAAATCGTTTTATTAATACAAATTCTCAGAACACAGTGATTTCCTCATGATGGGGAGCTGTTCCTAGGTATGCCTGTAGACCCTATCAGATATGACAACATATTTCAGAATGCTACCATTGAATCTTTAAATGCCGCCCCTTGCCCACAGGACAGAATAAGTTCTCAGATTTTGCATTTCAAAAGGATAGAGCCTTCTCATAGGAAGAAACATAAACCACTCCTAAGCAAAGACCATGAGTGGGGAAGCTGCTAAGGAAAGACTGGGGCTGTTTGGGTGAGTCCACTGCCGCCACCAAAGGTTGAAAGGAAAATAAGAGTGAGCTGAGATTCAGATTCAGGAAACAGAGTAGCACTGAAACAAGTAGAGCTGAGGCCAATCCAGCTTAGTTTGAAGATTCACAAGAGCAGAGGTTACTCTATCACAGGGGAGAGACCAGTGAATCCACATTACCTCCGAGAAAAGCTTGATGTTCTATATTGTTAAATGAAAACTCCAGGGGGTGATTGTATTGGCTCCTAAACTGAGCCCGAGAGACCAGGCTACACAAGAAAATGAAGCTACAAAAACGTAAGTGTTCAGACTACTACACTGAAAATGAGCTGTTAGGACCTTCTGAGAAATCAGGGGGGAGACACAAAAATCTCGGCCCCCAAGCAGGCTAATTTCTGTTGCCATAAAAATATGATTCGCTATTCCTTGATCTTTTTTTTTTTTTTTTTTTTTTTTTTTTTGTCTTTTTGAGACAGGGTCTCGCTATGCAGTTGAGGCTGGTCCTGAGCTCACTTTTGTAGCCCAGGCTGGTCTCGAACTTGCACCAATCCTCCTGCCTCAGCCTCCCGAGTGCTGGGATTACAGGCGTGAGCCACCACGTCCGGCTATATTCCTTGATCTTTAATTTTAAAAAAATTACCTGAAGCATCCTTATGTTAGCCAATCAGTTATCCTTCTAACATTCAGGTTCCCTGGCCCTACGTTCCAAGAGGTAACTCTGAAATGGCCAATCCTGTCTTGGTTCTTCGATTCCCTTTTCATCATTCTTTTTCAGAACTACACAACCAAGCTTTTCTGCTCGCCTCATCATTCAGGGTTATGCAATGAAGTATTGGTGAGTACTACATGCACAGCTAATGCAAATTAATTGAAAGTTAATTATTTTTAATAGAACTATTGTAATCTTATCTAGTGACGCTAGGTAGACAGACAGGATAGTAAGCATCCAGGCAGTCCATGGCGTGGGAGCAACCCCATGATCTACTTGCCATAAAATACTATCATAATTTTATTTCTTTGTTTAAGTTTTTAAATTTATTTTTTAGAAGAGTGACTTAAATACAAAATATAATTGGAAGAGTTAAAAAAATTAATGTTCATTGAAAGTATTAATGTTTAACTGTTTTACCAATCTTACATACCTATGTCTGTTGATTTATACTGATTTGATGATGAAAATATGTAATGCAACCATAGTTAAATTTTTATTGTTTTGAAATTCTGTACTATATATACTCTTGTCACTGTTTTCGTTTCTGCTATTTTTACACTTAAAAATATAATAAAATAAATAAAATAAAAAATACTATCAACCTACATAAAGTGTTGAAGGGGGACAGAGATGTTTTCTCAGGCTAACAAGGCTTTGGTGAGTCAGAATGATCTCAAATGTCCCACAGTAATTGATGACAATGTGAGACCTTCAGGGAAGAAGGGTAACTCTGCCATGTCTTATAAGGACATCAAAACACAGGGTGAAAAGAATATCATGGCAGAGGCCAGGCAAGATGAGTCCCTCTTCATCCTCCCTGTCATTCACAACTTCTACCCCTCAGAACTGCGAAAGCCAGCTTACATGCCTATTCACCTGCCCCTGGACTAGAATGTTTTTCTGGGTTTGGGGAAATTCTGTAGTTCAGAGCCTGGCATAAGAAATGCATACCAAGTACCCAAGTATCTGCAAACAAGTAAAAGAAACAGGAAATCTACAGATTTATGAATAGATCTTTTTTTCCTAAGAAAATCCTCCAGTGGCCCTATGAGTCACAAGAAGGACCAAGTAGGAGAGTTTAGACAAGGATACTTTCGCCAAGGTCATTGTTCTAATCATAGATATGTGATAAAAATCAGAAGCACCCCAAGCCCTGTGCGACTTCTGAGATACAGCAGTTATGAACACAGTTAAGCACATGGGAGACATAGATATTTTATTTAGGGTTGTAAAAAATCACATTTTAGACAGTTCTTTAAATCTCACTATAGAAGTGGCATTTATTGAGGTCTCATCAGAGAAGGCTTTTGTGGTATTTGTTAAAAATGAATCATACTGTTTCTAGCGTGGTTTCCTTGGGGAAACTTGTATGCCAGATTATCTTTCAGTTCAAGCTAATTTGCACGTAACAGACAACTACGGTCTTTAGTTTTAATCAAGGGCAAAAAAAGACAATCAATTCATAGATTTAAACAGAATTAACTGGTAGAAAGTAAAAATTTAAAAAAATAAAGGATGAGCACAGCATAATACAGTCTTTTTTAAACTGATCTTTTTTAAACTACTGGAAGAGCATTTTGAATGGAAACACTTTAGTTTAATTATTTTAGAGCTAAAGTAATTTAGAGATTTATTTAAGAGGAAAGAAGTGTAAACATGAGTACACGGGAGGAGTGGAAATATTATGCATAGGAATAGTTATCTCAAGTCCAACAATCTTTGTGATTTACCATCTTAATAATTAGCCTTTCCACACAAACCATACATGAGTCCAAGTCTCGGCCTCAGGGGAAGAGTAGACTGCACAGGGTGCCTTTGGGATGGTTTATGTGTCCCCCAGGAGCTTGCCTGAACCTTCACACCTCCAGGGGACAGCGTGGAGGGGGTTCAGCAGAGCTGTGTGCACGGGCAACAGAGCCCCAGGAACGCAGGGAGGCTTTCTTGGGCCTCCTTGCTTCTGAGGCAGAGGATGAGGCGCCGCTAGGTGAGTTGTCATAGAGGGAATGCGCCCTGCCCAGGTGCCCACCTGTCCTTCAGGTGCTGGCGCTAGGCTCGGAGGAGCCTTCCAGCCACAGGAACCGAGAGGCAAAACAAACCGCAGGTCTTTATACATCCCCAGCCTAGCATTCCGTCATTATAACGGAACACACTAAAATAGGTATTTTTGATACAACTGGCTCTTCTCCGGGCTGCTGAGCCTTACCAGCTCACCTGGGCCCTTCTCTTGGTTTGCTCCTTGCTTTGCACTTATCAGCTCAACAAAGCACGGAAGTGGAAGCGGGCAGGGGTGGGGTGGGGCTCAGGACGTTCGCTTCGCCAATGCTGACTCTACTGCAGCCTTATTAGCAGACCCTGAGCTCTTGAGTGGTTCTAGGAAAGGTCACGATTTGCGGACAAGGAAAAACAATACAAATACCGGAACACGCTGAAATATTAGGATTTCAGGGGACCACAGAGTGGGGTAGCTTCTTATTGAAATGACTTTTCAAAACATTTTATCAAAATAGTATTTGGGTATTATTTAAAAATGCAAGAGTTAATTTAAAAAGAAAAAGCTTGAAAGAAAGCAAGCAAGAAAGGTCTCTTTTTTCATCCCTTCTGATTCCCATATCTGAGGACAGTAGTATCTACCCTGGAGTCTGTTCCTTCAGGTGTTTGCTTTTGTGTTTCCAATTACCATGATTAAAGTATAGCTCTGCATTTTTCTTAAGACTTTCTGCTGCGGAGGATGAAGACTGTGTGTTCTTACATCACCAGGTATTCTTCCATCCCAGCCTCCCTCTAATTCCTTTTTCTTTCGATATGGTTTCATTTCATTTTTTAATTAATTCTGTAGCTACACGTAGTTTCCAAAATGATTATTATGACTATGCAAATACTGCTTGCTACTAAGCCAAGTCAGTACTCTGAATTCAATTTTACTGTATTTCAACGTTTCATTTTTCCTGTAGTTAATTGCTTCTTTGGTTCTTTAGATGTTTATTCAGCTTTCAATGAAAGCTGCTTTTTTTTTTTTTTTTTTCAGGGGCTCTAGTTTTCCTCTTCTCGGATATTGGCTTTGACTGGAAGAAATGGGGTAAAATAAGGTCTCCCTCTAAGTCTCCTCTCTGTCAGGGCGCCCCCTGCAGGGCACAGTGCTGAGTGCCTAGCACATTTTCTTCAGACAACTCTACAGAACACGTGGCGCAGAAGTTGCTTTAGAGCTACAAGTCCTTCCAACTAGGGCCACAAAAAAACATACAGTGGAGGAAGTACTTCTGGGTCTTTTGCATAGTAGGATAAGAACTGTTTCAAATAATTGCCAGGCCTGGTGGTGTACGCCTGTAATCCTAGCACTCGGGAGGCTGAGGCAGTAGGATCGATGCGGGTTCGAGACCAGCCTGGGCTACAAAAGTGAGCTCAAGGCCAGCCTGAACTGCATAGCGAGACCCTGTCTCAAAAAGACAAAAAAAAAAAAAAAAAAAAAATCTGTGATATGTTGGGGCCAGGGAGATAGCTCAGCAGTGTAAGTGCCTGCCTGAGATGTACAAGGACCTGGGTTTAACCTCCAGTACCACATGCCTTGCTGGCCCTAGGCTGAGCTGCCCACTGAGACCGAGCTTGGTGGCACATGCCTGTAATCCCAGCACTGGGGAGGCTGAGACAGGAGGACCACTATGAGTCAGAGTTGCATAGTAAGACCCTGTACCAAGTAAATAATAAATAAAAATGTTTCTCATAATAATAATAATAATCATCATCATCATCATCATCATGATTTATGGTGTGTTTAAAATGACAGAAGAAAATCAATCTTGGCAAATAAACATTAGTAGGGGGGTACAAGACATGGAAGTGCCTCTTTCCCTGATTTGATTAACACTCATTGTATGTATGTATTGAATTATCATAACGCACCCTACAAACATGTATAACTAGTATATCTCAATAAAAACACTGTAATTAAACACTAAGACAGAGATATTTCCCAGGGCTAGAGTACGTGCCCCATGTACACAAGGCACTGGGTTTAATCTTTTGCACTACACAAAGTGAAAGAAAGAAGAAAAAGACTGAAAGACCCTTTCTGAGATGAAAGAGGCTACATTCCAGACCAAGAAGGAAAGCAGAAGCGTGGACGTATTTTTCCTTGCTCTTGTATATGCATGCTAACCTTGCCATCATCTTACTACCTTAAGTAGCACAGCCGAATTCAATATTAAAAGGCAGGAAATAGAGATTTACCTTTTGGTAGGGGAAAGTACAAAGTCATTCTGTAAATAGGCACAGATAGAGAAGATGGATGAAGTTTGAGGATCATTAATCAACTTTCTTCATTATTTTTTCTCTTGCTGTTGGGATAAAATACCCAAAACACAAAGACAAGAAAGGAAAAGTTTATTCATTCAGCTTCCAGTTTGTGGAAGTCTCAGTCCACAATCAGCTGGGTTGGAAGGCAGAGTGGCATGGCACAGGGGCTGCACTTCATGACAGTAAAAGGCAGCAAAACAAACAGGAGAAAAACTGAGGAAAGCAAGCTTCTTTGCCGCACCTCCATTGTACGCAGCCACACCATCTCTGTGCCCTCCTCTCGCACAGGCTGAGGATATTTACTGAGACCCCCTGGACCCCGCAAACTGAAGCTGGAAACACTGCAACCCTGTTTTGTGAGGCAAGAACATGAAAACACAAGGTCCATGTCTAACAAGCTGTTTGCAAAACTCTCATCCCACATGACCACAGGAGGCTTTGCGCGGACATCCAGATATGAACCCTAACATCACTCAAGGACAATCATAAATCAGGTGACTTGATATGATGAACTTACACATTTGCTGCCTTCTTCTTACCTATTTTACTTTAGTACCAAAACTCCAGTCTCAATTCTTAGAGCTTCATTAGTTCTTTATGTCTTATAATGGTGGTAAGTCTTCTACATGTGTTTTTGTTCTTTATGACTACCTGAACTGTTTTGAGCATGTTACATTTCTATGTAAATTTTAGAATCAGCGCGTCAGTTTCTAAAAACCTAAGTCCCATCATGTTACATGGCACTGCACTCCGTGAGACAGTACTGACCTTTACCTGAATCCTGTGCACCTGGAAAACAGTAGAGACCCAGGCACCTCCACACGCTTTTCAGTTATAAGAAAGCATTGGTTACAGACCTTTGGCATTTGACAAAGACAGGAAGACTCCCTGGTGACTCTGTTGTTTATCTGTGACAAACCTAGATGCTGATACTACAATCACCCTTTGCCTCCTAATGACAACGTTGGCTCACCAAGCTGGGCATTAGAGCTACTGAGTGGAGTTAAGCGATGCATCCTCCCCCCACTTCCTTAAATTTTGACTTGCCAGTTAGGTCGAAGGAGCTTTTGGATGCCTAATGTAAGGCTTCTCCCAGGAATCAGCTGACTGCGAACAAAAGCATTTCCTGAACAATTATCTGATCAGACAACTTGCTTGCCATCGCAACCTTCAAACCCACTTCTTTCAAATCTTGCTTATCCCTCACTGTAAAGAAAATTCCTGATTTTGAGACACTTAGAGATCTTAAGCTTGGACATCCTCACGATTGCAATAATCCCTTTTCCTCCATTGCAATTTCCCACCTTATCTTATCTTAATATTACAAGTGCCCACTTTTCTTTACTTAATCCTTTTAAAGAGCCTCTCTTTGCCTAAGTTTTTATTTCTTGTTTTCTGACAGATCTGCTAGACAATCTGAGAAATAATGAGGCTTTTTACAAATTTTTCAGATCATGACCGTGGTATAGCTCTCTATTTAGGACAGCCTTAATGTCTTTCGATGTGATGTTTTATACTGATACAGAGGTCATATTTTTCTGACCTCATTTGTATACCGAATGAATAAAAGTATTTGGTATGATCATAAGTGGAACCTTTTTCTAAATGTCACTGGGATATATGTCGATCAGGTGTTTAGTGATCTTAGTCAATTATTAATTATAAGTACTTGTCTACATGTGCTTTTGATTTTTCATTCACAGGATCCTAAGGTAAGTGGCGATAGCTCACTTATCCTTTCTCTTTTTTTTTTAGTAATTTTAGTAGTATTTTTACTAGTACTACTATTACTACTACTATTTTAGTAATTTTTTTTAGTATTTAGTGCAGAGTCTACACAGTCTCACCGCACAGGTTGGAGTCACAGTGATCCTCCTGATTTCACCCTCCCAAGCACTGGGATTACAGTTGCACACCAGCATGCCCAGACTCAATCATGTCTCAGTGGGCCCTGTGGATAGGGCCAGCTTGGCACTCAGGGGACTGAACCCCAGTCCCTGTGTCTGACTAAGCAGGCGCTTTAATCTGCTGAGCTATTGGGCCAGCACTTCTTTTCTGCTTCTTACGGCTATTTCATTTTATTGCTTTGCTGAAATGTCTAGGGTCAACAGCAAACTGTTAAAGGCAATGGGGATACTACACAAATTTATTCTATTCCCTGACTTAGGATAAAAGCTTTCATTATTCACCCTGTTTGCTATGGCTTTTTGTGGGTTCTTAATGTATTTCTAACTTGATTAAGAACATTCTATTTAAGTTTGTGAAAGGTTATTTTTTTTTAATCAGTTAGTAGCAAATGCCTTTTTGTAAGAACATATTCACAGACTAAGAATTGGGGTACACTATCTTTAAGTGACTCTTGAGATTATGTGGCAAAGAAACTGCTTTAGAAAATGCAACTTCTTATCCCTTGAATATATGTTCTAATATTTTTCTGAAGAATATATTTTCTTATATTTTTCAAATGTTGGCATATTTAGCCAAGTGCAATATTATGGAGATATGTTATAAAACCAGTAACTTAGTATGTGTCATGGAATAGGCAGAAGACAATAAATCATACAATCTCTATGGAAGAGAATTTATGAATACATATTAAAAGCATATAACAAAGATATGATTTAATTATATTTTTTTCTGAAAAACAATATTTTTAAAGTAATAAATCCAATAAGGATATGGTGTTATTATATACCATAAGATGTACTGAAGTACCCCTCTCAAAAATAAAAGGGTAAAAAAGTCCAAATATCTAGCTGTAGAGGAAAAATGAACACTTATAGCATAACCACATAATAGGATTTTAGGTAAACATGAACAGTGAAAAGTTACATAAAACTAACTTTGTTGTTACAAAGTATAATGTTTAGAAAACCTATTCCAAGCATTATATTTGATTTTAAGAGAAATCAAATCAGCACAGAAGACATGAAATCAGTTTTGTTAAAAAGTATATGAATTTTTTTTTCTGCTAGTAGGGATTGAACTCAGGACCCTGCGCTTGCCAGGCAAGTACTTATTCTACTCAGCTATCACCCCAACCTGAATTATTAATGATCAACATTTGTATATGCATTTAGACTTTACATATACATATAAAATATCTATGAAATATGTGCTCATATCAGTGTTAAACTAGAATAAGAATAAATAATGATAACAAAAAACAAAGCTGTAATCCACATATCAATACCTACATTTTTTTTCTATTTTGATACTGATGATTTTCAATAGCCTAAAACTGAATTTTCGTCTGATTAAAATACTCATTTCTGCCGGGCGTGGTGGCTCACGCCTGTAATCCCAGCACTCGGGAGGTTGAGGCAGGAGGATCAGTGTGAGTTCGAGACCAGCCTGGGCTACAAAAGTGAGCTCAAGGCTAGCCTGAACTGCATAGTGAGACCCTGTCTCAAAAAGACAAAAAAAAAAAAAAAATACTCATTTCTGAAAACAGTTTTTAGGTATTGAACATATCATCAGGTAGATCAAAACGTAAATCTCCAGCAATTCAAGGCATATCTCAGTTAAAATGACCTCAGAATTTAGAAAATCATTTCCATTGAAGTCATTCATCTTTATCTGTGTCATACTGAGCATTCAAACATATTTGTGACATATGTTACTGATAAGGTAAATAAAAGGTAAAGTTCTTTACTCTGTCTTATTTATTTCTTTACTTATTTCTTTATTTATCTTTTTGAGACGGGGTCCAGCTATGCAGTTCAGGCTGGCCTTGAGCTCATTTTTGTAGCCCAGGCTGGTCTCGAGCTCGCACCGATCCTCCTGCGTCAGCCTCCCAAGAGCTGGGATTACAGGCTACTGTCTTTTAAATCCTAATCTTATTTGTCACCTTACATTCATTTCAACTAAGTACAAAGAAAAAAAGAAAAAAGGAGTGGGACTTGAAGCAGAGGGAAGTATTGAAAGTCGAAAAACACTGGCAATTTACCAATAACTTTTAACATATAAAAACCTATTTCTAGAAATTTTGGAGTAGAAAAATGAAGATACACTCAATACCAATTTCTCATTTTTAATTGCAAGGAAGGTATTCCTCAATCTTAAAAGATAAATGTGTGAACCACCGAAGATCTTCTTTTGATGCTCCAAATAAACCAAGCATAGGAAAACAAACCAGCACATGCCATTTGCTTTTTAAAAAATCAAAAACCCTAAAATGCTAGAATGAAACTGAAATTAAGATAAAAGCATGGAAAAAGAGTTTGATATGGGATAGAAAAAATTGATTTTCCCATTTGGCTTTTGTTGTTAGTTTATCTCAAATTTTTATTTATTTATTTACTTACTTACTTACTTATCTTCATACCAGGGATCGAATTCAGGACCTTGCGCTTGCCAGATAGGTACTTGAGCTGCTGAGCTATCTCCTCAGCCTTTTTTCTTTGTTTCACGTACTTTGTTGTTGTTTCTATCACTTCTGAGATCTTCATCTCTTGACATATAAAAATAGCTTAAACATTTCTATGTAGATATTTCTAACCTATGTCTTCCTGCTTCTTCAGATTTATAATATATGGCTGTTCCCACATAGCTTACAAGTTAATTATTTGATGGCAACATAGAATAATTAACTTATAAGAATACTGTCCTCAGAATTTACTTCTGGCATATTGAAGTATACAAACTAGATAGTTTGGGCTGGCCTAAGCTGGCAAAATACTAGAATATACTATGGCATTCAAAGCTCATTAATCCAGGAGACTGAACTATGCTGCCTAAAAGCAAGGCATCTATGACCCTGGCTTCCAAAATGTGTTTTATCTGAGTCCCATAGTAAGTGAAAATTAAGAAAAACTACAACTGCAACCAGCTTTCTGAATGTCATTAATGTGGCTCATGACATAATTCTATCTGTACAATACCAGTCAAGTCACTTATTTATTCCAAAAGTAAGATAAATGATATATTGAAAAAAAATCCACATGAAGACTTACTTAGGTAAGAATATTTTCACATGAGATGAGTACATGACTTTACTCTTGAAATTGAGGCCGCAGTAATTTTGTATCCTTAAAATATAATCTCATTTACTTTCTTCATTATTGATTAGTACCATCAAAATTATATTAATTGAACTTCACACGAAGTCTAAATAATGGCAAATCTTTCCAAGCCCATGACTTCCAAGTGAATTTATTTGAAGCATTGTTCCATTTTTCTCTCATGCATAAGTAGTTACTGACTCCCTATTTATTTTCTCAAAAGATGAATTAAAACCAGGAACTCCTTTTTGCATTTCATTTTCCACTGTGTCACAGTCTTTAGAATGATACATTTCTCTGGGTTAATTATTGCATCTTTGGATAGTATTCTTTTGGTAAAAGACAAGTAAAGAATGAGACAGATGAAAACTCCTTCTGAGTGTAAAACAGAGACGAAATTACACTGGGGGCAAAAATCTAGTGTAGCTGGCACTTGGTAGAGTATTCAGATACACCAAAAAATTTTTACTAGAGTATCCTCACAAAAAAAAAAAAGCTGAACTTATACGTTTACCTTTATTTCGTTACTACAAAGCTCTTACTACTTACAATTGTTCAATATTCAGAACTGATTGATTCGCATGCTAAATCACTGACAGAATACTTACGCACTTTAGTGATAAAACCTAAAAACTACTCATTGTAAATGCTCTTGTTGACTTTTATATTCTTTCCCCTGTTTATCCACCAACCTGATTCTAGGTTACTAATTAAACTGGTACCACTGAAACTTAACGCTCTCTGTACCTGACTCCATATTGTTACGTCATTTAAAATATACATTCATCATTACTCTCCCGTGTCCACGCACCTCTCCTGGTGGGTTCACCATTCTTGCTAACCCAATCACTTTTTTAATCTTCTCAGGTCCTATTCCCAAAGCGCTCATAGCAGACATCCCCTTAGAGTCTATTTTCAGCCGTAACTCACTACTTGTCACACTGTTCCAGAGAGCCCTTCTGTTTTCATAAACACAACCATTATCACCGTCTTTCTGGAACTTCAGATGAGAAACCATGAAATGAATATACTTTGTTGTGCTCTGGCCACCACTTATATGTGCCCTTATAAAGTTCCCATGATGGATGCTTCGAACCCCCATGAGAGGATCTTAGGATATCACTTTCCCATTCTCATTACCACCTCCAAAGCTAGGATGGTACAGCTCTGCCTTGAGCTGCCCTTTATAGGGACAGTCCACTTGAATTTCCAAGATTGCCTACTCTGAACTACAACTGCCAGTTGTAGCTCATACTTGAAATTATCACAAAGACAAAACCAGTCTTGAAATCTAAACGTAAATTGGAAAGTATGTTTAAGCGCTTGAACCAATCATGGGAGGCTTGACCTGCAAAAAGATGACACAGGCAGCAAGAAGCCATGATGGCATTTTTCCAAGCCTACAATATTTCTAGAGTTACATAATGGGAATATCCATCTGTCTTGGCCTATGGAATATATTAAATATGTAGTATCAAGGAGAAAAGTTAGAGTAGTGGAGGAAATCAGGTAGAATATGACCATAGCCTGAACAATGATGTTTAATAATTATGTTTTAAGGACTCTCCACAGTGATTTTCATAACAGTTCACCAGTTTACTCTCATACTAACAAACCAGAAGGGTCCGTTTTCCCCTAAAACCTCACCAGTACTTGTTAATATTTGACTTCTTGATAATTGCCATTCTTTCTGGAATAAGATGGAATCTGAATGTTATTTTCATTTACATTTTTCTAGTGGCCAGAGATGCTGAATAATTTTCATGTGTCTATTGGCCTTTTGTACTTAATTTAAAACTTTTTTATTCATTTTTAATTGGGTCTTTTATTTTGGGGATGACTATGTGTTTTAGTTATTTATCTATTCTAGCTATTCATTATCTGTCTGAGGTGGAGGGGGAGTTTTTCCATTCTGAAGGTTGTTTCATCACTCTGTTGGTTGTTTCATTTGCTACAAAGAACACATTAAGTTTGACTTAAGGCCATTTGCATGTTCTTGGTGTTTTTTCTTGTTCAACTGGTGCTCTGCTAAGAAAGTCCTTGCCTATGCTCATGTCTTCAAGAGTTTCACTTATCTAACATTAATTATATGGTTTGGTACTTAGATCTTTGGTCCATTTTTATTTTAGTTGAGTATATGATAAGACTAGTGGGTCTAGCATTCTATCTACTGTACGTTTAGCCAGATTTTCCAGCATTGCATTTAGAGAGATGATCTTTCCTCCCATATATGGTTTTGGCCTCTTTGTCAAAGATCAGAGGCTGAACAGCCTGACTGCGCCTGGGCTTCTCTTCACAGGGACCGTCCATTCTGGGTGCCTGGGCTTGTTTGTGTATCCTCTGTGCTGTTCTGTTGATCCACAGGCCTGGTTTATTTGCCAGCACCATGTTTCTTGTATCACTTTAGCTTTACAATATAACGTGAAATCTGGGGCTCTGAAGCCCCCTGCTTTGTTCTTCTTGTTCAATGTAGCTTTTGATATTTTAGATCTCTTCTGGTTCCACATGAACTTTAGGATTTTTCTCTATTCGGATGAGGAATGTTGTTAGTATTTCACTGGGATTCCATTAGGACATACGTCAATTTTGGCAGTATGACCACTCTGAAAATGCCGCATCTGCCATTTGCCATTTGACCTAGCTTTTCCTTCTAGGATCTCCCAGAAAAAGTTAAGGACACCATGTCCCAGTGATATACGCATGCCCATGCTTACAGCGGTGCAACTCATAATAGCGAAATTTTCAAAGTGATCTTTATCTCTATCAACAGATGGATAGAGAAAGAAAAGGTGGTATTTACACACAAATATATCTTACTCCACTATACAGATGGGTAAACTGGAGTCACTTATAGAAAAATGGATGCACCTCCACACCATAGTGTTAAGTGAAATATATCAGACACTTAAGTTTATTATTATTATTATTATTAGTTTATGTATGTGTTACAAGCTGTCACTATGTAGCTCAGGCTTGTAGTGATCCTCCTGTTTTCAGTCTCCCCAGTGCTGGGTTTATAGGCGTGTTCCATCACCCAGATTTGGTGGCCAACTCAGCATGCCCAGGCGTGGGGCCAGCCCAGCATTCAGTACCCGGAATCGAACCCTGGTGCCTGCACTTGCCTAAGCAGGTACTTAGTTTGCTGAGCTATCTTGCTGGCCCTTTATGCTTCAATATTGGGTAGTTTTTCTTATATGGCAAAAGCCAAAGTCTACATAAATTAAGAGCAAAATAATGGAGAGATAATAGGATATAGGGAGATAACTGTCTTTTAAAAAGGGAGAGATTAAGAGATGAAAGACAGAAGGGAACTGAGGCGAAGGGGTCATAAAAAAATATGTTCAGTACATACCAATTCCCTATGATTCCTTTAATCACTATGTTCTTTAAACATGTGCTGATAAAAATTAAACTTTAAAAATCACACATTTCCCATCACTTCCTGAAATCTCCTTCCTCTCCCCAGATAAGTCTGCTGTCGCTTCTCTGCAGTCTTTCTGATTCCCCTGCTGTATCCACCCATCTTCTAACTCCTGCCCACCACCACACAGAATGCACTTCCGCCATTTTTAGGTATTTTTCACATGATTGGTCCTTACTGAGCTCTGGGACACTTTGCTGGATACCACACAGCACAAAGGCTGTAAGACAGGGCTCTGCAACTGGGCCGCCTGCATTCAAACCTGGTCTACAGATGAGCTGCTGGGAAAGTCACTGGACTGCTCTGAGCATGAGTATCCAGCTATGCATATATAATGAAAAAGACAATTTCCCCAAGTACTCTGAGAGATTTTTCCTGTGGAAAGTTGAGCACAGAGCCCAGCACCGCACAGACACTCCACACAGGCAGCCATTGCCATTAGCATCGTGGGTCTTCTCTTGTCTTCCAGTGGGTTTTGTTCTGTTGGTCTTTCCATGAAGAGTCATAGTGACTATGGTAGCTAACTTTCATTCCTATAACAAGTGCCTGAGAGACACCAGTTTCACAGGAGATACCTATTTTGGTTTACTGTTTTAGAGTTTTCAGCCCAGTATCCTGTGGTTGATCCCAACTGATTTGACCCTGTCCTGAGGCAGAGCTTCAGCAGCAGATAAAGTGTGGTAAAGCAAGCTTAAAGACAGAGCTCAAAGTGAAAGAACAAGAAAGAAAGGCTAAGGTCTGAATGCTTTCCTCTAAGCCACAACCCCATTTCCTCTCAGCAGAACCAGTTGCCTAAAAGCTCTACAATGTCCCCAGAGCACCCCCAACTTGAATCATGCCCCTACCCCATGGACAGCTGGAGGATACCCCACATCTACCCTGTCCCATGCATCAACCCTTCAAAATAGCTAACATATCCCTACATATTGATTCAAAATTAATATGCCCCTAGTTAAATTTGTACACATACCTTCTTTTGCCAGATCGACATAAAGTTTTAAAGGCAAACTTTATGTCGTCAATTATTCTTTCTCATAATCATATTATTTCTGTTGTACGAGTCATTTCCACCATGTATTTAATGGCCACTGTGTTTATAGCATGCAACGTGCATATCATTTTATGTACATTTTATGCAGGCAATTATTTAAACACTATAAGGTAAGTGTCATCATTTTCCTCTTAGATAGGAAGAAACAAAAACAAAATGCATTATGAAATAGAGAGCGATGTATACAGAGGTGCTTCCAATTTACTTTCCCAGAACTAAAGATGAAATAGCCCAGTCTGAAATGCATCCTCTCACTAAACAATTGTGACAGCCTCTTCTATGATAACAGTATGATGAATCATAGAGCTACATGGATAAGGAGGGCATGGTGCCTGAGCTTCAGAAGTTGATAATTTAGTTAGTAGAACCAAAAGTTAGCCTAATAACAGGCGTACTGTGAATGTTGGCATTTTAGACCTGGGATGCTTTGCAAACACCAAGGAACAGGATTTCAAGGGTGGTAGACACTCCCCTAACATTGCAGGTAGAAGTCAGAGCATGGGGAAAGACGAGGGGACAGTGAGGAGGGCACAGCCTGCAGAGAAGTGCACACCAACACAACATGCAACAGCCAGGGATCGATGGTGGCCAGTCTGAAGAAGGAAGAGGGAAACACAAAGCGCCCTATGTCTGCACCTGCAGCAAAGACACTGAAACACTGATTAGAGACAGGGGGCCCCAGGAGGGTTTTAAAGAGCTAAAAGTAGACAGCTGAGTGGGTGTCAGAAGGGAAAGTGATGCCGTCCTCATAATTAACTAAACAGCTAACCATTCGGAGGCCACTTGTGAAGTTGATTAAAGAGGGCATCTGTGGAAGTTCCTGAATTGGTCTAGGTGAGAAACATCAGGGGCAGCTGTAAGACAGTTAGATGGATAAAAACAATCAGGAAGGGAGAAATACTGGCCATTTCCCAGACTGACTAAATGCTGAGGGAGGAATCCAAGGAAAGGCCAGCCGTTTGAGGCTGAGTGTTATCTTATCTATAGTTCAACTCTTAAGGCAGCTACTGTGGAAAAGAGGGATGATAGAAAACAATTGTAGAACAAAACAAACCATCACCTCCCCCTGTGACTATTTTTATTCTCTCCTTTTTTCCTGCCCCGGGGGAACTCAGGTGGAATAACTTTAATTCTTGTAAGAGCTCACAGAATGTGTCGAGAATGACGTGGCACTGAGAGCGTGATGAGCCTCAGTCTGCGTCACTTCCTCTCTCTGTGCCCCTCTGCTCCAGGGGTCATCAGGGTCCAGCCCCATGAGCTGCATTCTATGCCCTAAACACATCTGAGTTGTTCCTCCATGGGAACACTCTTTCCTAAGGTCCCCTTATTAGTGGCTCTTAAATTAAAGCTCACTTGCCAAGAGAAGATTTCTTCTGTGAGTTGTCTACAGTGGGCTTCTCCTACCATGTCCATTGTGTGCTTCCATTTATTTTACAGTGCTTATGTCTGTGTGCAACTACTTTGTCTTCTCATCAGTTGTGTCCAATCCCTAGAATAATTGTCCCACGAGTGCAAAACTCTCTGCTTTGTTCATTGCTACATCATAAATGCAGTGTCCTGCACGCAATACGTACTCAATAAATACTAGAAGACTCAATTGCTTTCACTGCCCAGAATGCAAGTCCATATGCTTTACAATGTACTTGCAGATCTATTAAGCCTTTGGTGTACGTTCAGCTAGAATAATTCAGCTGATGATGTAAGAAAATAGGGAGTCTACAAGGTTGCTTGATTTTTGTAAAGTTGAGTAGTTGTTATGGTTTATGTCTAGTTGTCCCCCCAAAGCCTCATGGAGTCATTGGGCGGGGACTTCTAGAGTTTGAGACTTGATCCATGATCCCTGGGATTATAGGTTTTAGCACTGATGGGATTATGGGTGGAAGTACTTCTGGGATTATGGGTGTAGCCTAGGGCGGGAGCTAAGGCGGAGAGCCTGAATGTAATATAAAGAGAGA
>PVJA010035347.1:0-15801 GCA_004027025.1 Myocastor coypus
TCTTTTTGAGACAGGGTCTCGCTATGCAGTTGAGGCTGGTCCTGAGCTCACTTTTGTAGCCCAGGCTGGTCTCGAACTCGCACCAATGCTCCTGCCTCAGCCTCCCGAGTGCTGGGATTACAAGCGTGTGCCACCACGCCCGGCTAATGATATTTGAAATAAAATTCCTGAATTGGTAAATCAAATTTTTTTAGAAATGAAAAGAAGACATGATAATAAAAAGACCAACACAAATGGCAACCATCAGCTATTGAAGAATTCAAATTTTTAAACTGAGGGGATTAATTTAATACTTTATATTCTTAAATTAGAACAAATTATACAGTTTGTTGTGTTCAAAGGAAATTTAAAAAATCATAAACTTGGTCAGAAAAATTTTGTTGCTTCTTTTTCATGTACATCTCATAAGTTTGGTGAGATAATCATGCTCAAAAAATTTTAAAGAAATGATAAATATTTTTAACCTATTTCAAATCAATAAATATGTTCCTAAGTATCCCCTGTATCAAATAAGATAGCAAACATAAAAACAAAGAATTTGAAAAGCATATCCAGTTGTCCCTGTATCTGTACAAGGCATAGGTTCTGGGACCCCACACAGACACTAAAATCTATTATAGAAAATGATACAGTATTTATAAAAATTTTTACATCGCCTCCTATATATTCAAAATTCTAAACTTCTTATAATGCCTAATACAACGTGAATGTCATGTAAATAGTTCTTACAGTATATTGTTTATGGAATAATGATGAGAAACAAAATGTCAGTGTGCTCAGAGCTAAAATAAATTTTTACCAAATATTTTCAGTGATAAGTTAGTTCAATCTGATGTGGACCTGAACTTTCATGGCATGACACTGTCAGTAAAAATACTATCTGAGAGTGTGCATGGTAAAGCAAAAGCCATGCTTAGGAAAAGATCGGTCCCTAAGTTTTTGTTATAAAAGATTAAAGATTATTAAAACATACCCATAAAAAATAGAAACAACATAAATAAAATTTGCTAAAAAGTTTGGAAGATAAAATTAACATAAATCAAAGCAGAAATTATGAAAATCAGAGAAAATAAACAGGTTCAAAATCTCTATAGTGATACCACACCAGCAAATAAATCTTGGATTCAGGAAAATCTGGAAAGAAAAATTTCATAAGGTGACTATTGGAAACAGAGACATAGCTCACTATAATAGATACAAAATAAATTTTAAAATCACAATGTAAGCTAGAACAATAAAATTTAAGTAAACTGAAAATAAAATATTCAGTCAATATGTGGATTTTAAGTTAAATCGAAGGAAAAACAGAAAATTTAGAATACACTAGATGCTAACAAAGGGACCAGAAAGATAATATTTTTAAATGAACTATTTGGGAAGATCCTGGATTGATGAACTCAGAGAAAAATTAGTCAATCTAGATTCTACCCTTTGAAGAATGTATATCTGCAATGTAATGTAAAATACTCAACAGTATAACAACATATAAAAATATTTCTCAGCTGACTTCAATAGGACAGCAGTAAAACTTTCATGTCCAAACCTAACAATAAGCAAACAAAAAAGAGTAACTTTGATTGTTCCAATGTAAATTTTTTAATACCACATAACTAATGGAATCCAGTCCTATGTTAAGCAATTAATATTAATATGACTTGAGTAGGGATTAGAGAACATGAATTTTATTAAAGAAATTTGGATCTGAGTGATACTATTTTAGGATATCTGGTAATAATCATAACTATAAAAGGAGGGAGAAAATCCTGTAATCATACTAATGCAGGAAATTCATTTAACACAAACACATATTCCTAAAAAAGTGAACAGAGAAAAGAATACTGCTATAATATACTGATAATTACTTAAAAATCAAGTGTTAATATTACCCCAGATAATTGAAACAGTAAAGCAATTATAACTATAAATGAGAATAACTAATGAATTAATATTATTCAACATTAACTTGAAGAATCTAGTAAATATAATTAGAGAAGAAAATACAATTATGAGTGTATATACAGGAAAAAAATGTATGAAGCTTTATCTAGTAAACCAGCATTATGTTTACTTTGAAAACCCATGAGACTCTGTTTAAAATTTTTGATTCTTAGTATGATAATTTGATAATAATACGAGAAGTTGGCAGAAATTAATACTTTAATATTTATTCTCCATGTTAACAATAAGTTATTGGAAAAGGAAGTGACAGAAATGTTTACAGAAGCAACAAAAACCATGAAGGCATCAGAAATAAATTTAAGAGAGCTACAGGATCCATACAAAGAAAACAATAAAATGACATAGGAAGGACTAAAAACATTCTATAAAGAAAGAAGGTACATTATATATTATATCATTTATATAACCAAAATATAAATATTTATAAAGTAACACATAAATATCCTAGTTATAATTCAACTTTCAAAAATTTAATTGAAGGTTCCTAGGACCATTATCTAATTCATCCTATGTATGCCCCACCATGCAATGTGTAACAGTAAAAATATGCTTGGAATGCCTGTCATTCTGGTCTTTTAGATGTGTGCTATTTCTAATGTAATTTCAGTTACTGCTGTGCTCTCTCTCAAGTAAATGGTTGGTTTATAAGAAAACAAAAAAAGAGTATTAAGTAAGAGTAAGAGACTAGGAAAATGCCATAGGATTGACTGGCTACAATTTTGTGTATACTTAGATTTCTAAATGTGTAAAAATCTGTAACTACTTTTATCACATTCTATAGAGATTTATTAGAATATCAATGATTGACAGAAAATACCAATTCCAAGTTAAGATGTTTTATACTCAGAAAGACAGTGATGTCCTTCTCAAGTACCTATGTTATAGAGTACCAGTAGCACTAAGCTTTTCTTCTGGAGAGTTAAGAATATAAATTTACAGACCAAAAATTAGAGAAAAAGAAGGGCTACAAGGATACCCAATATTTTGGCCCTAGCCCTTCAAGGTCAGTGAGGAATCAGTACATAAAGAGAACCTGTGCTATACCATCCTATAACTCAATGATTTCTCAATTTTTCTGATCAAGAAGATTATGGAGCTACAGAGGAAAGGGACTGAAGATACCTAGTGTGCCAAAGGAAAGTCATTTAGAGAGAAAACATTCTCTCAGGCTTTCACAGAGAGTAAATTGGTCAAGCAAGGCCTTGACTCATCCAGATGGCTGACACTGACAGAAGTTCTACAAAGCACTGTACATGGTTCCAAAGTAAATTCTGAGTGGATTTTGACTGACCTTGAGAGATGCAAAAGTTATATGTTTTGCTATACAGGTTGTGCTTAAACTTGCCCTTATCCACTCAGCAGAAAAGTTTAACCACAAGACATAAAAGGAAAAGCTAGATTAGAATGCTGAGCTGAAAAATGCTGAAATCAACAGCTTCCAACTTTGCCAGTTTTATCAATAACCCACTGCGACTACTGAACATCGGATTATTTATACACCTACTTTCTCTTAGTTCAATGAGAAAAAATTTGGTTGTATCAATAATGATTTGAAAAATTATCACACCTACACCCTGTGCTCTGTGTAACTATTAAGAGGACAACACTATGCATTGTATCAAATATTGAAATGTACTGCTAACGTGTTTTGAAACTGTCACATTGTTATATATTGTTATTTCTTATTAAAGGCAATGAAAAAGTAAAAAATAAAAAATAAAAAAATAAAATGACCAAAATTGGGGGCCAGGGAGATAGCTCCACTGCACAAATGCCTACCTGGCAACTTCAAGATCATGAGTTCAAACCCCAGTCCCACGAAAAAAAAAATAATAAATAAATAAATCAATAAATACAATGACCAAAAATAAACATGATGCAATACTAAACTTGTTCTTTAAAAATTTTTTAATTTAATATAATAATATTGAATTTCATATAGAAAAATTAATCTCCCAAATCTGCAAGGGCATTGTTATAAAAGAAAAAAAAAGTTAAAAATGAAAAATACACTTGCTTTATACTACAAAATATGTATTCAATTTTGGGTTTCAAGAATAGGAATTTGAATAAATAAATAGATCAGTGGAAACAAATGACTCTCATGTCATATAATATACATATGCATCTACCAAAATATCTATGATAAAAATTATAATTCAGTACAGTTTATTTTTTAAAAGAGAATGAAAAATGGTAAAAAAAAAAAAAAAAAAGAGAAATCCTACACAATTTCATTAAGCAAAGTGATAGGAACTTAACAATGGTTGTGAGCCGGGCGTGGTGGCTCACGCCTGTAATCCCAGCACTTGGGAGGCTGAGGCAGGAGGATCGTTGCGAGTTCGAGACCAGCCTGGGCTACAAAAGTGAGCTCAAAGCCAGCCTGAACTGCACAGTGAGACCCTGTCTCAAAAAGCCAAAAAAAAAAACAAAAACAAAAAAAAAAAAACAATGGTTGTGATACTGCATATTGTTTTCTTTAAGTTAGTTATTCAGATTGCCAGATATAAGCATGAGATATTCATCAAACAATTAAAAAATTAGTAGCTTTTATGTGATAAATTTTATATAAATGATACTGAAGTAACTGGCTACATACCTATGAAGTATCAAATTATAACTCTATGTTGTTACATATACACATATTTTTCTTTTATCAAAAAATTCTAAAACCTTCATAAAAAATTAATAACAACATAACAAGTTACTACATTGTGTATTTTTATATTCAAAGTAGTTACCTAGAATACAAGACATAAACCAAAAAGATTCTTATAAAAAATAAACAGTAATATAAAACTTTCCGTTCAGTGTCCTAAAATAATCTAGCAGTATAAATGGAACAAATTAGCATATATATTAAAATATTTTTGAAACAACAAAATATGTAATTTGGAGAAGTATATGAACTACTTCCTATTTATCTCTCTTCATACATTATACACACACATACATATACATACACACATAAATAGATATAGATAAGATATATTAGATTTTTTTTTTTTTTTTTTTTTTTTTTTTTTTTTTTTTGTCTTTTTGAGACAAGTTCTCCCTATGCAGCTCAGGCTGGCCTTGAGCTCACTTTTGTAGCCCAGGCTGGTCTTGAACTCACACTGATCCTCCTGCCTCAGCCTCCTGAGTGCTGGGATTACAGGCACGTGCCACCATGCCCAGCGATATATTAGATATTTTAAACACAAATTTTGAAGAAATTTGAAATGAAATCTAAGGCTGGGCATGGTGGCACATGCCTGTAATCCCAGCACTTGGGAGACTGAGGTAGGAGGATCCGATGTGAGTTCAAGAACAGCCTGGGCTACAAAAGTGGGCTCAAGGCCAGCCTGAACTGTATAGCGAGACCCTGTCTCAAAAAATAAAATAAAATAAAATCTATTTATAAAACCAATATAAGACTCAGTAAAAAGCAAAGATACTGTGTGTGTTTCAGTAAGATCTTACTAGCCAAGAGGAAATCCTGGCATGGTACAAATATGATATAAATATTCCATTAAATTAGAACAATCATAACATAATATAGAAAGGGATACCATTCATGGAATAAAAACTTATAAGAACAGGAAAATTTATATTGAATTTTTTTTTAATTTTAGGAAAGGGTCTACAGGGTGCTCAGGGTCTCACTACTAGATCTGACTTGTGGTGATCCACCTATTTACAGCTTCCCAAGAGCTTGGATGACAGGCATGTGCCACCCCTTCCAGTCTCAATTGCTGTCTCAGTGTGCCCCAGGGCCAGCATGGCAGGCCCCGGAGTTCAAACCCCTGGCCCCTGCACCTGCTTGCAGGCAGTTTAATCCACTGAGCTATTTGGCCAGCCCTTATAATCAATTTTAAAATAACATTTTTAAGTTAAGTTTAAAAACATATTACTTCAAACAGAAATTATTACAGAAGTATAAAAGTTGTGGTTCATTTTTTGTCTTTTTCAAAACTTTTGGCTGTAACATGTACTTGAAAACTGCCCTTGGCAGAAAGAATATTCACAGTATTTAATTCCAGACTCCCAAACCACCATATTGTCTCATCAGGCATTAATAAAACCTGTTTTTAAGTTCCCTATTGTTTTTGTTTACTTACTTCTGTTATTTTTGTTAAATTCTTGCCTTTATAGAATTGCGCATCTCCTGAGGAGGCGCAACGATCAAAACAGTCATTGACTGGTTAAATGCAATGTAAAACCAGTATGTGTGGGGTGGTTGCAGAGACAAAAGGCAACTCAATCAGTTGATCCAGATCATCTCCTGACGCAGGCATCCAGTTGGTTACATCATTTTCAAAAAGAAATTGAGTTTTAATGAAAGAAAACTGATGGAAATGCAAATAAATCCCCCATACTCCCCAAAATTAGATACCTTAATCACTTGCTATTGCTGAGATATAAGCCCCAAAACCACCAACTAGAGATTTTAGAAAATTCAGTCCAGAGTCTGGCTCCAAACCAGAAAGAGGCTGGTGGAAGGACCTGGGAAAGGACAGCAGCTAACTCCAGGGCATCTGCCTCACGGAGGAGCAAGGAAAGGAAAGAGGGCTGTCTAGGTCACACTCCAGGGACCAGTCTCTTCCAGTCAGACCCCACCTCTTAGCCCCACTCACACCTGAAGCCATCAGTGAATGAATCCACTGATGAGTAAAGCACCCCCCCCCCCGACTGAACTACCTTCCACACACAGGAGAACTTTGGAGAACATTATAGAACCAAAGTTTTATGGAGAGATTATGTATAAACTGAGAGAAGCCCAGAAAATAACATGACACATGGATCCATACGTAGTTTCTACCAGATAAGAAGGATGTGGTACCAGAGAAATGAGCAAGAGTCAGTGATTCAGTAGGCCGAAGAGAAACCGAGGATACAGCAAGAGGCCTACAGGGGTCTAGGAGGTGAGGCAACTTAAAGTAGAACAGTAACTGAGAAGCTCCAAGGGCTGTTCCAGGAGTCTTATTGCTGTGAACTTTATTTGGCAGTAATTATAAACTTTCTGAGGTAACTAGCAATTTCTCATGCAAACCAGAGTTCACTAATTCATTTAAGAGCATAAGTTTTGGAAACAAACTAAAGATTCATAGTATATTAATAGGAGTCTAGTGCAAGATTTTAGCTTATTTGCTTTTACCTCAGGTATTTTCCCTTGACTCTACTGTTCCCTGGTTTTCTAGCCAGTTAAATAGAGATGGTGATAGTACCTACTTTATAGGGCTCTGGTGAAAATTAGATGTTTACATATGCATATAGCTTAGAATAATCCTCAAAACATATAAATATTGGCAGGTCTGGGTTACTGCTGTTGTCTTGTATTTAGTGAGACAATAGACTCATTGAGTATCTATATCTACATATTCCAGATGTTAAATTAGCACTTGAAGTAGAAATAGTATAAAGAAATAACAACTATAGCCTTCTCTCCAAGTAGTTCAATGAGATGGACCCAAGAAACCAGGCATTACGAGTCACAGTGGCACAGCTCCTACTATACACACATGTCCTCCTATCAGCACATGAACAGGAGCTTACTCAATAAAACCAGGAAGCAACCAGACACTTTGCTGTATGCTGCCACCTAGATGAGTCTTGAAGAACAGAGGCAGAGTGCAAGCCTGGCAAACGACAAGAGAATAAAGCATCATAGTGTGAAAGAATTCATTCAGCCCCTGGAGCTTAGGTGGAGACCAAGGGAAAAAAATGTGGCAGAATGGTTGGAGTAAGGTCAGTGACACAGACAGTGACAACACAGAACAGCACTGCATCCTTGAGGACTTGCACATGAAAGGCTTAATATCAAGGAGTGACATGTCAGGAACTCCAAACCCAGGATGCACCAGGAGACTGACACTGGCGCTGATCACTTCAAGGGCCATCTCCATCATTCAGGACAACCTGAGGAGGTGGATAGAGTTCAGTGCACATGCGCATACACACAGCAACAAAGGAAGCTAACCTGAAATACTTGGCTTCTAATATAAAAATGTGGAGAAATAGAGGAGTCCACGGTTAATCTGGAGCTTGCACAGTTTCCAGCTCCTCTAGTTGGAAAGCAAGTACAGCCTTTCTTTAAGACAGGAACAAGAGCAGATTGTGTGAGGAACGCTGTCTGGGAGCAGGCTGTGATGCATCCAAGAAAAACATGTTTACTGCGCAGTTAGGCATCAGGACGGGGGCTCGGAAGAGATGCTTGGCCAGAGATAGGAAGCCGTGTTCCAATCACTGCATCAGGGCTGATAGCATCCTGTAACCCAGAGAGAATCACCAGGGTCAGAACAGCAAAGAGGAAACTGTATATCAGAGATTTGGAGGAGGTTTCAAACAAACAAACAAACAAACAAAAAAAAAAAAAAAAAGGTGTCTGTGAAGAAAATCCAGTTAGATTTAGGCCAATATTTCTCAATGACATTTTTCTCCTGTCTCGATAGGTAAAAATAAATAAAAAGACACATTCTGAAAGATTCTGAAGCACTACAAATAGTGATGGATTGATTTGAAAACCTCAGTGACTTTTAGATTCTTGATTTAAATATTTACAGTTCTATAATTGTGTATCAAGCACAAGGAAATAGTTGGCAACCTTAAAATAATTAAAAGAAAAACTGTTCACCAAGTAAAGGAGAAATTTGTAAAAGTGTCAGTCTTTATGTAAATTTCTTAAAATCACCAAATACCAAATACACTGCAACCTTAACAGTAATCTATAAAGAAAGATTTATTTGGGCTCAGTTTTGGAGATTCTAGACCATAGTTAATTGGTCCCGCTGCTTTGGGCCTATGGCAGGACAACATAGGGTACCAAAGCTCATGACACCACCAAGGCCACAGGTAACAACCAGAATGTCAAGCTAAAGTGAGTAAGAGCCAGAGTCCCTCAGTGTCCTGATGACACAACTTTTACTGAGCTCCACCACCTCCCCCAGGCGACCAAGTGAACCTCCAGTGAGTATCTGAGGACCAAACTTCAGCCCCAAACATACAGTTCAATTAATGTATCAAGATCATACAAAACTTTAATTAAGTATTAAATGAGAATTTGCATATGCCTACAGTAATCAACTTGGGTGCAGTAACGAAAGAACCCTCGTTATAGCATTTTTAACACAAAACAAACTTCCACTTAAAAATATTTTCTTGGCTGGATCACTAATGTCCTTCAAATATACTACCAGTTTAAACAAATGCAATGCACCCACAGCTATCCTTTAGTGATTACCTCAACATCCCAAATCTTCACCTTCACCACTAATGGGAGAGAAACACCTCCTACCCAAACATAGTACTGTCACTTGATTCCAGAGGAGGATTTAAGACTGCCAGAAAAAATAAAATAAAATTTCATTATCATCAGAAACAACACAGACAGACGTGTTTTGGCAAAAATAAGCTCTCCTTGACCTCTGCAACCATCTTTTATTTATGGAGACTGTGACATGTGGTTCTTTTATCGTTTATCATCTTTTAACATCTCTCCTACTGAAAGTGTTAAAATGGTTTATATTTAAACTGAAACCTAAGAAAGTTACTCGGCATGCTTAGTGTTTTGCCAGCCTGCAAGGGAAGGAGGAGAAATGAAGACATAAAGAAAGAAAGGAAGATCATACTGATATTAATTATCAGATTTCAAGGATCCAAGTCCCCATCTGCTCCTGTGACACTTCTGCCACCTCCTGAGGGGTCTCTTGGAATCCTGTGAGGGATGTCTCCCGTTTGCTCTCTGACCAGCCTGCCAGCAACAGTGATCAGACAGCATCTGCTCCCCGCGCCTCTCTTGCTGGGTGACCACAGCAAAATTCTCTGTGCAAATGCCAAGTCCGGGCAAAGGACATTCTTGCCTTCTGCTTCTAAAGCCATCCAGCAGGCTTCAGGCTTTGTGAAAGAAGGGAAAAGGAAAACAGCTTTCTGGCCTGTAAGCTGTGCAAGGTCCATCACCTGGACAACGTGGCAGATCCGAGTCTGCTCAGAGCTCGCAGCCCACATAGCAAACAGTGCAGTGGGTTGCCATCTTACTTGGGTGCCACAGGATACTAAGCTGCACTTTAAGGACAGGGTGAGCTCCCTTTTAGACCCCTCCATCATTTGCTCTACCTTTGTTGTGGGAGCTCAAAGAATGCACAGACACCATGTGTACACTGCACTCTCCACTCCAAAGTGAGAATTGCATGTGTTTCTTTTTATTTTATTTGTACATACTTGTAGTACATAACAATAACACTCATTATATGGAGGCTGTATATGTATACGACACATCTTAGTTCTTTATGTTCATACCCTTACTCTTTCTTTTCTCCCCCCAAATCTCTTATCTCCTTAAGCATTAGATGTATCTCATTTCCTACTATCTTTTATTTTTCCTTAGAGTTTATTTGTATTTTTGATCCGTATGTTTCAAATTACATAAATTGCAGAGTTCACAATTATTGTCTGCTATTTAGAAAGTGGAGGTCCCCTTATAAATATATAGAAAAGGCCTATGTGATACAGGCATATGCCTGTAATCCCAGCCCTCTGTGAGGTTGAAGCAGGGGGATAATAAATTTGAACCTAGTCTGAGTAGTAAAAGGACTTAGCAAGACCTATGTCGAAGTAAATGTGGACAGGATGAGATGTAACACAGAGTAAAGTTTCTGAATTTAATCCTCAGTACCAATTTTGAAATGTGGCATAGACTACATCTAAATGTAAAGATGTAGCAAAACTATGGCTACAATATGGTGAATAGAGGTAAAGCTATGCAGTGGCACAAAGAAAGCCTCCAATATGCAAGATGAATTGACATACGATGGAATCGCAGTGTATAAAATACCACAACCCTACTCGGCAACAACAGTGGTGTGTTAATAGTTGTACAACACCACTGGCACTTTCACCATATTTTGGGAAATTCAACTGTTCTCAGTCATTCAAACTATGTCTGCATATTTGGGAAAGCATAAAGTACAGTTTTGCCAAGAGGCAAACCTATATATAATAATGGCCCGGTTCTACATAAGTGATTTTGAAAGTGACTTTAAATAAAAAGAGCCCACTTGTTCCTGAATTAAAATGTTATATTTTGCATGTGTCAGTAGATAATCAAGCTGCTTAAAAGTCTGAGATATTTAACTACTATTATGAAAATATTTTCTAATGAAAATGTTTTGAATTAATTCTATCGACCTTTTGTATATCAGTGGTTTTAATCCCTTTTGTTTAAAAAATGATTTCCTTTCTTAAGTGATTAACATTTTTTATTTACTGTCTAATCATAGAGATTATATTGGAGGCAAGGAAAAAGTAAATAAGGAACTGAGCAGTTGTCGATTCAAAATAAGTTAGACAAAGTATTAATATGAAACTGAAATATTAATTATGATAGTGAATAACCAAGGTCTCATAAAGCAAAGAAAATGAAAGTAAAAATGAATTAAAGCATTCTTTTAAGTGCTTTACAAGGCAACCAAGTAAAACATGAAAAATAATGAAAATGTATTCCTTATGCTCTAGACTCTTCACCTGTGCAGTTGAATTTAAGCACCTCATTTTTGTTTGTTCAAACTTTCATGCTTCACACACATGCATATTTGTATTTCTTTGATATTAACACTGGGCTACTAAAAAGTCAAAGGAGTGCCTGTCCCTTCTTTCTCTTTAATATTGTGAGTCATAACAAGGTGTTTTGTAAAAAAAAAAGATGAAAGAATGCTTTCATTCATTCCATATTCTTTCTCTTTTCATTACATCTATACATAGTGCTACAATTACCCATGTGTTTCACATAGAATCAATAATCCTCAGGACAAATTTTATTCATAATAGTAATAAGAAAATCTGCATATTTCTCTTAGTCTTCTCCACTTCATTAATGCCTCTTTATGATGCTAAATTTATACTATAGTTTATCCTCATTTTTATTATACAGAACTTCAAACATACATAACAACAGAGAGGACAATAAGGTGAATTCCTATATTTCTATATTTAAAAAAATTAATAACTACACTTTAGGTGGTTCTATTTGTAATATTCTTGCTCTTTAGAAAAACACCCGGATCCCACAGAGTTCAAGTCCTTCAGTGCTTTCTCTTCCTTCTGTATTTCTTCTACCTCTGTCTTTCTTTTGAACCTTTTATTCTTCCCTTTATAACATACTCTCTCTCTCTCCTGAGCTGTGCCTATTGAGGTTATGAAAAAATAAAAACAATAGATACACAACTGAAAAGACAAAAGGAGAGGCTAAAATATGTTTTGCTCATCTTCTTCGCCATTTTTAAGATGCTAGAACTCATGTATTACCCACCTATTGTTCCAGCTTCCCTGTTCTCTGACACTGTTGTCCTATGCTCGACACAGTTGTTTTGAGAAATAATTAAATAGTTGCTTTTACCAAAAGTGATATTTCTAATCCACACATCTTGGTGGAAATGAATACCAGTCTCCTGTCCACTAGAGTGGTCCATGCAGTGGGGCTCTGGGAGAACAGGACTGTACATGAGGAGTGGGAGTGAGGGCTAAGGCAGAGCAGAATGGCAGCAAGTGGACCTGAGGAGCACAGAGAGAGGCTGGGAAGTCGGACTGTGAGTCCCAGCGCCATGCATGCAAGCACTGGGGCTCCTGCATCTGGGGCACAGGAAAGGCTGGCTCTACAGGATTTTGAAGTGTACATCAGAGCCGGCCTTCAACACAGGAAAGAAGAGTCCTGAGTTGTACACCTAGAACGTGGCCCAATGAGTGCCCCATGTTAAGTGCATCTCAATAAATGGCATCTGTGATGTGGTCACAAAGCCAAATCCACATCCTAAGACTATAATCGTGGGGAAGAGGGTCTGCAGCTTACTGAGAAAGAAAGGCTTTGGGATAATTAGTTGTACAGGACCTACCTGTATCAAATAGTCTTCAATTGTTGATACCGCCTATGGGAAACTGTCATATTATGGGTGTCGGTTTTAATACTGCTTTTGTGTTCAAGTTTATATGTATGGTAAAATATTTATGAGTGATGTGAAATATCTGAGATTAGCCTCCAGTATCATCCAGGTTAATAGCAGAAGCATGGAAGAAAGAAGAAATAAGGTTGGGCATCAGTCCAACATTGTCAAAGCCAAAAACAGAAGCACAGAAGATTTTATTATCCCAACTATTGCATTTGTCTCAGATTTTTCATAAAGTGATGTAGATAATGTTTAATGTAAATATTACATAAATCATATAATCATTCTTCCAATTATCCATCAATCAACAGACTCCTTTTTTCCACCTAAAACAAGAAAATGTGGAAAGAACAGAGTTAATTGTTCAAGGAGAATCAATGAACTTACACTGACTGTACTGAGAGACATGGGTACCAAACCCAGGCATATTCAACGTGGAGACAGAAAGTTCACAGCTGTGACAGGAAAGATTTTCTAACAGGACCACTGAAGGAAAAGACTGTCTTTCTAGAGCCATCTTTTGATTGATAAGAGACTAAATATCCCAGTCACCTATTCTGAACAATACCAATACACCTAACCGAGCATCCAGGTCAGGTAGGAGGACTTAGTACACAGCGGAAGTTGTGTTCCAGTGGCAATATAAAATTGCTATTTAATTAAAGACATAAAAATCAAGCAAGAGAGCCAGGCATGGTGGCGCACGCCTGTAATCCCAGCACTCGGGAGGCTGAGGCAGGAGGATCCGTGAGAGTTTGAGACCAGCCTGGGCTATGAAAGTGAGCTCAAGGCCAGCCTGAACTGCATAGCGAGACCCTGTCTCAAAAAGACCAAAAAAAAAAAAAATCAAGCAAGAAGGGAAATATTCACAAGATAAAGTTTTTCCTTTTGGCAAAGAGAATATCTACAAAAAGAATATATGTGATCCACCATAAAAGAATTTACCAGCCTCAAAAGTCTCAGAGGTCCCTATTATCATTTTCAAATGCAAATGTTACTTTGCTTCATTTATTTTTTAATGGATAACTAGAGTTATATGACAATTTTTTTCTTTCATTCTTTTGAAAGCAAATATTCATATTTAAAATAATGTATCTTAGAAGCAGTAACCTTGAAAAAACACTTTCATTCACAGTTGGAGTTGCTTATACATGTGTATTAAGGGTACATTTAGTGTAAGGATAAAAGTCATGAATGTTGTCAATATGAAAGTTGCTTTTTTCTCATCCTTTTTATAAAAATAGCAGGCAACCTTTCAAAAGGAAAATGTTGCTACTAGGAGTGCATGCCTTCATCCTCTGTTTCTGTTGGGATTAAAGGCAGAGGCTGTATCTCTTGTCACACGAAATGAGTATCAGGCTGGCCAGTAGAAAAGTATTCCTCCAACAAGAAGATGTGTTTATATTAATGAGATTTTTAATGGGTCAAGGCAGTTCTGACCACCAATCTTTTAGAACATATTGAAAGTAAAATAGTCTCCCAACTCTCAACAAAAAATTAATGGAATGACAGTATGTGTAATGGGATGGCTCTTGTCATACACTCTTGGGATTTTTTTGGTTTTGTTTTTATTTGTTTACTTGTTTGTTTGGGGCCAGGAGTTACACTCCGGATCTCAAACTTGCCATGCAGGTGCTGTGCCACTGAACTATATTGCTGGCCTCTGTCATGTAGTAATGCCTTTCTTTCTTTGGCTTTGCATGTCTCTTAGTATCATTCTTCTATCATTTTTATGGAACGGTGACTATTTGTGTTAAAAATTAATGGAATGGAGGGAGAGAAGGGAAGGAAAGAGGAAAAAATGGTAGAGGAAAGGAAGAAAAGAGAAAAATCTTTTTAGGCAATTAGTACTAAGCACAGTAACAGACCCTGATGGACCCCAGGAAGATGGTTTAATGAGAGCTTGATCCCATGACACCTCTCAGCAGTGCTGATGTTTGCTGCTGCCTACAAAGGACAGTAGCTTTGTGTGGGTCCGAGAAACCAGTGTAGAAGTTTCCACATGTTAAGGTAATATAATCTGAGAATAGATACGCTGAAGAAGGTGCCAAAACAGATGTCAGTTTGCCTGCATCACTCCCTGCAAAGTGACCTTAGTGCTAAAAGGGAACCCTTTGATTTGTTTCCTTCCACAGGGAAAAATGAGGGCACAACTTGCGAGCAGCTGCTTCTGCAACCAGGTACCATGTGGGACATTACCGCCAGGCCTGCTTTACTCCATCCAAAATATCAAGGTGACAAAGCCTGAGAACAGGAAAAACTAATGATCCCACCAACTCCATCAGGAAGGCTGCCCACAAGCACCTGGGGCACTTTACATGTCAGTGCCCCAGCTGGCCCTCAGAAACCTTCAAGCTTGACACATTTCACCCTTGTAAGTACACGCTTGACTGTCTGGCTTTTGTGAGTCAAGGTGTACAGTTTGAATACTTAGGACACTGCCATATCAAAATATAATGTGATACTTTCAAGACTTAGCCGGGGTTTGCGATAGCAAAAAATGTGTACAAACTTATGCTTCCCTCCCAAAGATGGAAAATGAAGAATGAAGAGGCTGTGAACAATAGCAATATCTAAATACCCAAGAATCCTTAACAGAGTTGACCAATGAAGGTCACGGGGCTGGGGCAATAGCTCAGAGGCACAAGCGCCTGCCTGGCAAGTAAGTTTAAGGTCCTGAATTCAGTCCCCAGTTCTGAAAAAAAAAAAGACTGATGAAGATATCTATTTCTGTAAATGCAATACAAGACTTTAAAGAACATGAGAGAGAAAGAGAGAGAGAGAGAGAGAGGAAAAAAGAAAGAAGGAAACATGACACCACCAAAGGAATACAAGAATATTTCATTCAGGGCTAAGGAGATAGCTCAGTAAACAGTCCAATCACTCTTGGGACAGAGGAGACTTCACATGCTTTTGAATGGCACTACGC